>JAUTXW010000110.1:1005000-1282500 GCA_030620095.1 Kuschelorhynchus macadamiae
ATCAAAGATATACACACTTTTATACTAAAACCTTTAGTTTATATATTTAATTGTGTTTTCAAAAAGCTGAAATCCCTTTGTATTGTTGTGATCTCAATTTTTAAATCTGGTAATAGACAACAAGTACAGAATTACCGGCCAATATCGTTGATTAATAATTTCGGTAAACTTTTTGAAAAATGTCTAAAAAGGCGACTACTTAACTATTTAGAAAATTATAAACTTATTTACAAAAAACAATTCGGTTTTAGAAATGGATATAGCACCGAGGATGCTGTCTTTAATTTAATTAATGAAATTAATAACAATCTAGATAAAAATAAAAAGACATTATCTGTTTTTATTGATCTTGCCAAAGCATTTGACACGGTGTCACACTAGCTCTTGTTGTCTCGCCTTTATTCTTTGGGCATAAGGGGAAATTGTCTTAAATTATTTAAAAATTACTTAACTCAACGAACCCAGAGAGTCCGGGTTGAAGATCAATACAGCAAGGTCGGTAAGATCACAACGGGTGTCCCACAGGGCACGGTTTTGGGACCGATTTTATTTCTGGCGTGTGTCAATGAAATCGGTAGCATTTTGGAGGAAGGTACTGTCGTCTCCTACGCAGATGACATGGCTATCATTTTTACTGGAGAATCATGGGGTGATACATGCCGGAAAGCCGAGGTAGGGCTCGGAATTGTGTCTGAGTGGTTAAACTTTAATCTCCTTAGCCTAAATATTAAAAAAACAAAATTCGTTGCATTCTCTGTCTCAATGATAGATCGACCTTATTACAAATTCATAAAAATTCATAATCAAACTTGTGATAATAACCAGTGTAATTGTGAACGTATAGAAAATGTTAATTAAATCAAATACTTGGGAGTTATAGTGGATCAGCACTTAAGATGGGGGGAGCATTGTTATTATATTACTTCCAAAATTCGAAAACTTTTTTATAGATTTTATCAACTTAGAGATGTTTTGGATTTTAAATTACTAAAAATAATTTATAACACTCTAGTAGATTCAATTCTCAGGTATTGCTTAATAGTATGGGGTGGGGGTTTTAACAACGCATTAGGTAGTGTGATTACTGTTCAAAATAATGTAATAAAACTTATAATGAAGAAAGACAGGAGATACTCAACTAATCGGTTATACAAAGAAACTAAATTTCTTCCTCTGCGTGCATTATTTGTTCATAGCTGTCTAATATATCTACCTAAAATTGAAAAAAGCTTACCTTTTGTTGAAACAAAATATAAAGTCAGATCAATAACGCATTTAAGAACACCCTTTTATACTAAATCGCATACTCAAAGGATAGTAACCTACTTCGGTCCAAAATTCTTTAATGTATTACCCGAAAACATTAAAATTTTTCTCAAGAATCCAACAAAATTTAAAAATTTGACAAAAATATATATTCAAGAACATTACCCATCATTTGCTTACATATTGAATTCGTGAAGACTAAAACATCTTTATTATCCTAAATTTTAAACACTATTAATTTTTTTTTTTTTGCCTACGGTTAACTCGCCCTCCCGTTCTTGCTCTGTGTCCGCGCTATCCGTCATCTGCTTCGCAGTCATAGCTCAACAAACTGCCGAATCTCGTGTAAAACCAAGGTGGTTGTTCCACAGCACAAGTTAAGGACTGCAGCGCGCATCGCCTTGATTTAGAGTGGGACATCTACCAGTTTCTTCCGAGTAGTACCATAGTTTAGTACCTTCTTTAAATCGTTAACCTATTAATTGTATATAAATGGGAATAATGTACTACTTAACAAAAAAATACATTGTAAACTTCTTGTAATATAGAATTTGAATTTGAATTTGAAAATGGAGGCTTGTCTTACATTTACTTATTTAATTTTTTAAGGAACTTGAACTAAACAAGCCTCAGGCGCAGCTATGGGATCTCCTCTATCACCTGTGGTATCGAATATCATTCTGGAGGCCTTTGAGGATATTGCTTTAACATTCGCTCCACTAAAACCTAAACACTGATTCAGGATGTAGATGATACTTTTTGTTGTTTGGCCTCATGGACAGGAATATCTCCTTATTTCTGTACCACTTTAATCAACAACATCACAATATTAAATTCATAATGGAAATTAAATCTGATGGAACGATTCTCTTTCTAGATGTATTTGCTCAAAGGAAGGAAAATGGTACATTAGGACATTCTGTGTATAGAAAATCGACGCCTACAAATAGATACTTAAATGCAAGTTCCCACCACCGCAGTTTTTAGAAGTATTTCCATTTTTAATCAAGATTCTCTAACATCCGAAACAGCGAAGCTGATCCAAGCTCTGGGAGAAAATGACTATTGTACTGCAGATATTACGCGTTCAATTAAAATATATAGTAATCCAACTCCGCGGAAGGAGAATGATAATGCTCCACCGTTAGATAGTGTTGTTCTTCCCTATGTACGTGGCACTACAGGCAAAATAGGATGATTACTTCGACGCTGGTCGAACATACGTACTCTCTTCAATACACATAAGAAAATTGAACAATGCTTGCCATCCCCGAAAGATGTTGTACCTTTTCAAACAGAGGGAGTAAATAAAATTCCATGCTCCTGTGGAGAAGTGTATGTGGGAAAAACGGAATGCTCGATATTCACTAGACTTAAAGAACAGGAACGATGTATTAAAAAGAAACAAATTGTCCAATCTACTGTATCTGAGTACCAGCATACCACTGGCCATATTATTAATGTAAAAGAAACTAAGGTTTTAACGTCAGTTCCAGGATTTTATAACCGAAAGATTAGAGAATCTATTGAAGTTTTCAAACATACAAGAAACTTCAATAGAAATACGAGTTACGGTCTACATTATACGTGAAAACAGATCTTAACACGGAGTCACGGTTTGGTGAGCACAAGTCAGGTATAAAAGCCTGCCTGAATCTCTCCGAGCTCATTCAGTGTTCAGATCTCGTGGAGTAAAGATCCCTGAAGGTGCCATGTGCAATCGAAGGCGAAACGTCGGGTAGTAATTCCATTTTGACAGGGTCTAATCGCAAAGACCATGATTTCTTAATTGACCAAATTTAAATTTATTTTTTGCTTTTTTTAGGAATTTACGATCAAAGTCAAATAGTTTAAGGATCTTGAGGTTCTACGGAATACTTAAAACACACAAGATCAGTGTACCACTTCTACCTATCGTCAGTGCTACAGGATATCCCACTTATAAAATCGATAAATATCTTTCAAATATTCTTAATAATTTTACAGGGAAAATACATTAATGTATTAGAAACTTTGAATAGAAATTAAAAGGAATCCAATTACATCCAAAAGATATCTTAGTCATTTTTGATGAGGAATCGCTATATATGAATGTGCCTATTAATGATTCAATTTCAATAATGACACAACTATTTTACTATAATAATCTTGACAACCCGCTTTTTGATCGGATTGATTCATTCCAAAGGCAATCGTAATTTCAATATATTTCGTCTTTTTAAGAATATTTTTTATAAACAAAGCTCATGAGGCAGCCATGTGATATCCGCTGTAAGCTGTAGTAGTCAATATCTTCATAGAAGCTTTTGAGGAGTCGCCTCTATCGAGCCAGAATCGTGGTTCAGATATGTAGATGTTACTTTTGTCATATAACCTAATGGTCCGGAAAATCTCCTGTGTTTCTTGATCATCTGAGTTAGCAACACTAAAATGAAATTTACAATGGAAACTGCATCAGAAGGAACGATTTTCTTTCTAGATGTTCTTGTACAAAGGAATGATTCCTTAGGGCACTCTGTATATAGAAATCCGAATAGATACCTAAATACAAATTCACATAATCATCCGGCACAAAAGAAATCAGTTATTAATTCTTTGGTGTATAGAGCCCTCGCGATTTGTGACCAAAATTCTTTACAGGCGGAAGCAGAGAAAGTGTCTCAAGCTTTAAGATAGAATGGATATTGCACTGACGATATTAAACGGTCAATTAAAAAATATAATAATCCTACTCCACGACAGGAAACTAATAAGGGATTACTGATAGGAAGTGTAGTTTTTCCATTTGTAAAGGAACAACAGACAACGTTGCAAGGTTACTTCGAGGGTTCATTAACATTCGTACAATCTTCAACACATACAAGAAAATTGGACAATGTTTGCGATTACCGAAAGAAGTATATGCAATTTCTTGTTCCTCTGGTGATGTCTGTATTGGAGAAACTGAACCATACATATCCAATAAACTTAAGAAACATGAACGATGAATTAAGGAGAATCTGAACACCAATATTCCATTGGACATGTGATAAACGTAAAAGTTTGTTTTGGTATTTATTTCAATAAAGATAAAGTTTGATATTAAACTGAACTAGCCGTTTCTTGATGGAAGTCCATTTTAACTTAATAAACAAAAACGCTTGTTTAAAATTTTCACTTAATTTATTTTACAACACTGTGGCTTCATCAGATGTTTAATCTTAAATGATAATGCAATACAAACAATAATATTTAAGTACCTGAACCTGTTTTTGCAATTACAGTTATTATACATACAGGTGGAGTGTTTTCCAATTTTAGTTATTGCTGGGGAACTATTTAGGTCCAGTTGATAATAATATGTTGTTATCTTTATGTTTGTTTATTTCCACACTTTTTAGTAAATTAAGTTTTTTATTTTTTTTGTTCTACATGTTCTACAAAAAAAAATTTCAAATTTCTCATTAAAAGTATGGTTTTCCTGAATTAGATGTTTAGAATAATTGGAATCTTTATGATTTCTGTAACTTGATTTATGTTCATTAATTCTTTTTTTAAATGTTCTTCCTGTTGTCCTATATAGAATTTTGAACAAGTTCCACCATTTAACTTGTAAACCCCCGATTTGTTCTCTTTTTTAGTCTTTCTCTTATTGTTTTTAATATATCTACCAAGGTGTGTTGTTAGTCTTAAAAGCAATCATAATTCATAAACCATCTCATATAGACATTACAATACACAATACATCTAATTATCCTTTCGCATATAAAATGTCAGCATATAATAGTTTTGTCCATAGATTCATCAACATACCTCTAAGCAATGAAAGTTTTACTAAAGAATTAAATATAATAAAATAAATAGCAATTAATATTGGTTAAAATTTAAATCTCATAAATAAAATGGTAAAAGATAAACAATATAAAAAATCATTAAAACTAGTTTATTTTTCTAATAACTTCAAGGAAAATAATAAATTTCAGACTTTCCTTATACTGGAAAAATAACTTCAAAGGTTACTAACCTTTTTAAAAATAAAGGTGCGACGGTTGCTTTTAAGACTAACAACACCAACAATAAGACAAAGACCAAAAAAAAAAGAACAAATCGGGGGTTTACAAGTTAAATTGTGGAACTTGTTCAAAATTCTATATAGAACAAACAAAAAGAACATTTAAAAAAAGAATTAATGAACATAAATCAAGTTACAGAAATCATAAAGATAATTCCAATTATTCTAAATATCTAATTCAGGAAAACCGTACTTTTAACGAGAAATTTGAAATTTTACATGTAGAACAAAAAAGTAAAAAACTTAATTTACTAGAAAGTATGGAAATAAACAAACATAAAGATAACAACGTATTATTAAATGATCAACTGGACCTAAATAGTTCCCCGTTGTTAAATCTTTATTAAGCAATAACTAAAATTGGAGAACACTCCACCTGTATGTATAATAACCGTAATTGCAAAAATAGGTTCAGGTACTTAAATATTATTGTTTGTATTGCATTGCCATTTAAGATCAAACATCTGATGAAGCCACAGTGTTGGCGAAATAATGGTCATGTTTTTTATTTTTATTTTTGTAAAATAAATTAAGTGGAAATTTTAAACAAGCATTTTGTGTTTATTGACAAAGTTTGATGCTTAGAAAAAACGGTTAATAAGCACTTACAATCTTTATATTGATTGCATTCCTGGTATTATCTTTTAAACTTTTACACAAATATGCACATTTTGCGCTAAAAAAATCACATAATACACTACATCTCTTACGTAAAACCATTTTCTAATAAAAAAGAACATAAGCTGGTTTTGTCATAAATTTCTGAGGTACTTTTACATAGATCTTCAAGATTTTAAAAATCAGCCGAAAAAAATAATTTGCAGGCTTTTTAGAAAACTGTTTTTCGGTATTGGTACTTGAACAAAAAATCGCTTCTTTGAAGCGAATCAGGCAGGCCAGTTTATATTATTATTTTTAACTGAATTCACCCTTTTTGTATACTATATATTATGCTCCTAAATGCATTTGTTTTCCAGTGATTTATATTTAAAAGGTTAACGCTTTTTGCTTGGGACTTTCATGTCATGTAGAATCTATTGGGTTCAACTTAAACCAGAATGGTTATCTTTTTCCTGTCTTTTTTGAAATGTCTACTTTCTGGTCAATTTTCTCTTTAACTAGAAGTTCCGATTTTAACACTTCCGGTTGCACTGGAAGCTGTTATTAGAGGTCATTTAAAACTAAGATAAGAAAATGCAAAATTTAAATCGGGACCTGTAGTTGAAAATCTAGACAGTCCCGCCTAAATCGTATACTTGAAAGTATATTAAAAAAAAGCACACTCTTGTATCCTACCTGTTTTTAGTTGACTAGTTTTGACTACATTTTAATACATCAGCTTCATAATCAGAATTTTAATACAATACTGTTTTGTCGTTTAATAAAACTATTGTTGTCACTAACAGCGTTCATATCTGTGATGGACAAGAAATATTTCAAACGAAAGAAAGAGTTTCAAGAAATATTTCAAACGAAAAGCCTCCAATTAGGGTCACACTTACCTAAGTTCCGAGGAAGAATCAACCAGCAGCCTAACGCAATCCAAGCACCCTCTAGCGGCGGCGTAGTGAAGCGCTAGAGTGGCGTTCCCGTTCGTCGCACCGTGTGCTTCCCCCACTGCCACCGGGTTTCCTTTCTCCAAGGCGGGCATGGTACCACCGCCGCAGCTACCGATGGTGCTGCCCTCTCTCGATTCTGCCTCCCACAGCAGCCAGCGCAAGACGTTAAGGCGACCGTGTCTGCAACGAATAGAAATACACTTGAGTTAGATGGAAGACTTGCGAGAAGAGGGCGCTCTGTGTTCTCGAACATTTATTAAAACTACTTATGTTCGTTGTTTGGTATTATTTTTATAATGAAGAAATAATTAAAGTGAATCAGGTAATAAAGTCCAGAGGAACTGGTTTGTAGAATATTAGGGTTTTTAAACAATTTAAATTTAAAATACTCGTTATAAAAATATTGATAAAAAATGCTTTTAAACAAGACAACAATATATTCATTCTCTGGTTATCCGAATCAATGTCAGGATCCCATCTGAAATCTAATAAACCCGAGGGGTGTTTTACGCTAGGCAGTGGTGTACATTTTGTGAGAAGTGGAACCGCAGTGGCGGCAATATCGGCAATATTTTCAGTATTGAGCAGTAATAGGCAGTTTTTTATAAAATTGGGCAGTGCGTGGCAGTGTTAGGTAAAACCTGGGCAGTAACAGCAATTTTGACAGTATTTAGGCAGTAATTGAGCAGTGGTCAGTAAAGGCAGTGTCACTCCCACCACGCCGATAACACGTGACAATCTTGCGCCTAATCAGAAAACTCAATTATTATTAGCCTTGTGATGATGCTTTTGCCGAATTGTGCGTCGCGTCGGGTGGCTACGCGATTTAGAAGAAGTTAAATGACATCATAAAAAATAACCTATTTACAAAGTAGACACAAAATTCACAATTCTAGACTTAAGCACAAAATTCACAATTCTAGACATAAGCAATGATTTTTTAGATCATGTTTATTATTTCCTTCTGTATCGAAAGCTAAAAAAAACACCTCGAAATATACAGTAGGATCCAAAATTAGTGTTTATAAAGAAAATTTGAAACGTTAGCCCTAATTTTTATGTGATGATATAAACTCAAGGAAATAATTACGGGATATTGATATTTAATGTCTGTATTTAAACTTGAATGAAAAAGAACGAGTTATCCGATCTTTAAAAACTTTCATATTCCAAGTAGGTGTATGCTTCTACTTTTATTTTTTGTAAGTTATTCGCAAAATTGTCGTGAGCATTATATTGTATTATACATGATAAATTCAAATTTAAAGATTTTTCTTGTTTTTTTTTCAAAGTCGCCGTGGTCTACACAAAAAGCTTTTTAGCTAATCTTTACCTTTGCATGAATACAGCAATCTATCTTTAATATTTAGTTTTTTATTTTTGTTTTTATTGCTTCTCATGAGAGAGATACGTACAATTTTTTAATTGCACGCGTTTATGTTTTTTTACATTAAGGTTGAGGTTAAGGTTACTTTAACTATACTTTATATAAAGTTCCCATTTAAAAATAAAGAAGGTTTTTCCCCTAGATATTAATATATAGGGTTGCATAAATACAGTGTGCTCCTAAGTGTCGAGTAAATATTAAACGAGGTGATCATTTGGATCAAAAAAAAAATTTAAATAAATATATCTCCTCAAATGCTTTATTTTCGACATCAGGGTGTTAAACGTTTTTGTTAGTAATTCCATAAGAGTAAGAGCTATTAGATTAGGATTTGGCACAACCTCATAGGTATTTAAAGACTACATTTTAACAATATCATCAGTTTTTATATCAACGATGGGCATATGTATCAGTAACCATCCCTGTCTTTCTTAATAAAAACGTGGTAAGCCACTGATTTTTTAAAATTTCATGAATTTTGGTCGTTTAGCGCAAGTAAAAAATACACAGAAAGAATTTTGTATATATATATATATATATATATATATATATAATTATATAATAAATATATAATAAATATTTGTTCGTAGTCAAAGATAGTAAACTGTGCCAAAGGCGTTCATCAAAATATAATTTGTTTTTAAACCACTTATATTACAAAATACTGGAAGGCTTTTTTTGGTTATTTTTAATTGCTCTAAACAATAAAGCTGATAATTTTTTTAAAAATCAGTGGCTACCAATTTTTTATCAAGAAAGTCACAGATGGTTACCCATACCTACGCTTATGGTTGATAAAAAACTATTTGAAAACGTAGATTTTAAATATCTTGAGGTTGTGTGAAATCTTAATCAAACAGCTTTCCCTGTTATGGAATTATTAAAAAAAATGATAATTTTTTTAAAAATGTTAACACCCTGTATCTCGAAAATAGGGCATGTCTAGAACTAGAAGACAACAACAATGATATAAAGATCTCTGATGAAAATCTAAATGGCTTGTTGCAATATGATGAAATAGATGTACGTAACAACAATTCATCCTTAAGCAGAATATAAGATCAGTATCTAAATATTCAACTAAAAAATGGCACTTCAAAACTAGTTAGATCTTCAATACTGTACTGGCTATTTTTTGATAATAAAGGTCATCTTTCCACAGACAGCCTTATAAGGGGTTGTGGCATAAAGCATGAGCAAACACCTGAGAAGCAAAATAAGGTGATAGAAAAAGAGTTAAGACATCAGTCTATAATACAAGTAATATTGTAAACAGCGTAATTTTAATTAAAGAAGAATATTAAATATTCTATGAATTGACATTAAACATAATGGGTAATGGCCCTTTTCGAATTCTTAAATGTACTAGAGAAAAAATAGCCTAATTGTATAAGAATATTAAACGTTCTTGATTTACTTTTTAACATTTTAGTATTTTGAATTAAAATAAGATGTTTTAACAGTTAACTCCTTTTTTTTAATGACAAGCCCCTATTAACTACCTTATATGGGGAATTTACAGAATTAAAAACATAAAAAATATCAGATATCATCAAATATTAAAAATCAGTTAAATTCTGTATTAAATAAAAATATATGATCCGCATTCATTAGTGCTTATTTATTTGGTGTTGAGAGACTTTAGATATCTTATGTACTAACTGTGATATTTATAAAAAAATAGATTTTATGCTTTATAGTTAGCTATTCTTGTACGTAAATTACTATCTGCTCGAAGTTTGCTTGTTAATTTATTTATTTATTTATTCAGAATACACCTCAGAATCAAGATTCTAAATGGTAGACAAATTTAAAAAAAATGAAAAACTAAAGTATACTAGATTAAACTAAATGAGAATACTAAAACTAAACTAAACAAGAAAACAAAAACAAAAACAAAAGAGTTGAACCTAGGGTAAACATAAGGTTGAAGGTAGGACTGGACTACTGGGGTACAACGAAGGCTTATAAATAACTAATGTACAATTCATTAACGGTGAGACCATAGGGAATACAAAATGCAAATTAGTGAATATAAGAACACTTTGCTATGTTGACAGGTTTGTCTTGTACTAAAAGACAAAACGATCCAGAATTTGAAGTCATCAGCGAATAGAAGACAGTTATTGTTAATAAAGCAAGATGTGACTGCGGTTATGAATAGGAGAAATAATATTGGTCCAATATGGGTGGATTCTTAACTGTGTCATAGTTCTCGATCTCGTCTAATTTTACACTTTATTTATTGTCCATGTACAGGGTGGACTTTTATATTTCGACATGCATTTTCGCAATTAATTTTTTTAGACAAAAAAAGTGTAAATACAAAACTGATAGTTCGTTTCTATGTTATCATTTACCGGTATCAATTTTTTTAAAAATAAAGTTAAAAAGTTAAGTAAAAAACTTAAATCGTATTTTTTTAAATAGAACACTCTATATCTTCTACTTTAAATAGATAAATATCTTCTTTTATCAAGCACACACAAACGAAATACATTTTAAAAATAAAAAAGCCACCCTGTACACGGTATCCCATTTTTGCCACTTGCTGTATATCTTAACTACTAGTAAGATAGAGGGGAAACAGCTTTCATAATACAGTGTCATTTTTTTATGAAATTTAAGATGCCAGAAACAATTTTCATAGTCCTTTAAGTTTTTAAGGTATAGGGTGGAATTTAAAATATGTTGTTTTTAACAATACCACGTAACGTGTTTCAAGGGATATAATATGAAAAAATGTATTAATAATTTTTGCTTAATTTTCTGTTTTTTTATATGGTTCATAAACTAAGACTTTCAATCCGACGTTTCGTATTATAGGCTAGTTTAGGATAGTTAATTAGGTTAGTTTTAACATTTTTAATAACGAACCTGGATTTTTTATTTCATTTTTTGTACTTTCAGACTGCAAATCTATGATTTTCCCATAATAGACAACGTGTTACAGAGAAACGAAAAACCATAATTTCATAGAAAAACCAATTGTTTGAAATGCACGCATGTGATACATCATTGGTTTGGGCGAGTTAGAGAAGTTAAAGTAGAAATAAAACATCCAGGTCTGTATTAAAAAAAAAAGTTGATGATGGGCTCTACAATACGAAACGTCGAATTCAAAGTTTTCATGCATCATTACATAGACTATGGAGAATAAAAAAAGCAAAAAATTATTGCTAAAACTGTTTCTTATCTCTTGAAATACGAAAGTTAAGGGGATATTCAAAATCGAGGTTTTTCGAAAGTAATGAAAATCAAATTAGTTTTGCTCTATTTAAACGTAGATTATACAGGGTGTCAAAATAGCGCAACTGCCACTTTTCAAGTGCCATTAACTCGAGAACAAATCAATTTTAACAAAACATGCTTAACATTTTCATTAGCTTCGAAATATCGAATAAAACACAGAGTAAGTTTAGCCTACAATGTTAAGTAAAGATATTAAAAACAGTCTTAGGTGTCTAAAAGTGGTTTACGATTTTAAAAACTTTGAGTTTTGATTAAATTGTCAGGCAGTGTAATCGGCAGTGTGGCAGTAACGAGGCAATGACCGTAAAAACGGCAGTTTTTTCAGTAAACCAGAAATAAAGGCAGTAAACTGAAAATATAGGCAATATAGGAAATATACAGCATTTTTCAGTGAATACAGCCGAAATCGGCAGTGGTGTACGTATTTTTAGGTCGTGAAACACCCCTCGAATAAATCCTTTCATCGAGGCCCAATATCCGTTTGGCGCACTTTAGACGTTAATCTCATCGTTGCAACTTAGCGGGGGTGGGTTCTACCCTATGTTTTGGTACTTCATTTTATAGGGTATTGAATTCTCCGCAATATATCATTTCATTTTAAAATTTGGACTGTGAGTTGACAAGGATTGGCATTTCAAACATTTTAATAAACACCAGATAATAATAGTGGCCCATAAATCGGTGTATTAGTTATCTGTGATATTTCATTATTAACCTGTGCTTTTTTAAGTATAAAGATGGTTTGTTTTATTAAGAAGAGAGTGGGAGTTATTCCATTGTATTTGAAAAAATAATGAAATTGCAAGAGTAACTGCAACTGTATTTAATGATAGATATGCAGATAAACGTGTTTGTCATGCTACATCCTCGCAAAATATCAGCAAACTGGTTCACTGTTAAATAAAAAGGGGTATTTAAAATGTGAGAAATGAAGTAGTAGAAATAGCTGTTGTGTATGAATCATGAACATTAAGTACCAGAAAAATGTCGCATAATGGGGCCATATAATAAATCGATATAGTTACGCATTAGATCGAGCAAGACATGGCAACGTCAGGCGCCTCTAAATGGCTGCACGCTTTGAAAAGCTTGCATCCATCCGAGAAATTAACGCGCAATGTTGAGGAAGCCGGCAGATGGGAGTAGCGACCGCATTCTGCTTTTTGATTAAAATAATATTTAGCGTTGTCTCTTTGATTTAGTTATTCAGGATTTTGTAGGAGTAAGTTTGTTTTCTATTAAAACGTATACTTACTCCTAGAAACTTTATTTTAAGCTAACCTGTATCAAATTTCAACCCTAAAGATTAACACCAAATACTCTTTTAACTAAAAGATCTCTTCCAATATTTAATGATTGGAAACGCCCCATCGGCGTGTAGCCTGTAGGTGTTTTACATGTTTAAACACCGTAATATAAAAAGCGACAAAGTTACTCATTTTTTGTAATTCTTTCGTTTATAGGTAGGTCCCCCTCTCCCTCAACAACCAGATGTCCAGTATGGCAGACACATGACAAAATTTGAATATTATTCATTACGAAAAATAGTAAAAAATTATATTATAAAACACGGTATTTTTTTAATTTTGGAAACATAAAATAAACAAATTTTTTTTACAAACTACTTAACTAAAATGTAAAAAATAATATTTTTTGTATGAAGTTAAATACACGAACAAAAACTATTAAAAATTTGAATCTCTTTTTAAAAGCTTGATGCTTCTTAAAAAGTTTTTGTGATTTTATATTCCCTATTTAAATAAAACTAACGAGATAAATAATATGGTTCAGATTTTTAGAAATATTCATAATCAACAGCAAAAGTTATGGTACGAGCGGGGATCGAACCCGCACCTCTGGATCATTAGTCCATATATATATATATATATATATATATATATATATATATATATATATATATATATATATATATATATCGCAATTTAACAGAAAATCTCAATCATTTCCTGAATATTGAGATACTGCATCCTCAAAAAAAACTATAGGAGGCCATGGAATGGATAATATAACTATCATTAGTCCATATATATATATATATATATATATATATATATATAGTAACAGAAAATCTGGAACGGATAAATCACTGTTTTAAATTTTACTGTTTTTCAATTTATTTGTGTTTTTAGTGATTCTTGTCTTATTATAATCATTTAAATTTAAAATAATTAGTATTTTGTATTTATGAGTGTTTACCTACTTTATTTTAAAAAATGGCTCAATATTCGATCTATCAACTCATGGAGGTTTGAAATATAGAAAAAGGGAAAAAGCCCTTTCAGTCGTCCCTGAACTTTTTCAAATGGAGGTTTTATTATATTTCATTGAATATCCTACCAACTCTTTAAGACTTGCACCAAAGGATTTGAGTTTTTCCATAACAGCATATCGAGTATTAAAAGAAAACGAAATATCCCCATCTAAGTTTCTTTCAGTTCAATTTTTAAGTGAAGCTGATTATTATCAGACCAGACTAGATTCTTGTAAGCAAATGATGGACTTGCATTTTGAGAGAGGGATTTTAAATAATATCCTTTTGGACAGATGAGGCGATATTTTCCACTGCGGGAATGCATAACAAAAAAATACTCACTACTATTTTGAGACAAATAAACATTTGATAAAGCAAATTAAAAGGGAAGGACATCAGTGTGGGGTGGTATTATAAACCACCGCATAATAGAACTTGTGTTTTTTGACCACTATTTGAATACACAAACGTTTTTGAACCTTTTAAGAAATCAGATTATGGAAAAACTCTATGATTTTTCGAAACATATTCGTGTGGAATATCAACAAGATAATGCTCCATATCACTGTGGAGAAGATATAAGTGCATTTTTAAACGCGCAATTTAATTTAAGTGTATATAGCAACGGTGAGATTCCATGAGCGCCGCGAAGTCCCGATTTGACACAATCAGATTATTTTTTATGGGGCACACTTAAATATAGAGTGTATAAAAATCGAAACAATTATTCTGTAAATTAATTAAAATAAAAAATTCGTGAAGAAGTTATTAGTCCTAATAATAGAAACGTAGTACGAAATTTATCAAAAATAAAGCCCTGTCTCAGAAGGATACAGTTTCGGGATTACAATAACATTAACATAAATTCGTTCGAGTTTGATGCGTTACATTTATCATGGGAGGATGTTTATTATGCTAAGGATATAAATGAAAAATTAAAAATATTTAATAAACATATTGTATCTCTAATGAAAAAATATGCCCCAGTTAAAATAATAATTATACACGACAAACCATTTACCCCATGGGTTACGAGTAACATTAAATTCCTAATGAAACTAAGAGACAAATCGTACCGTAAATATGTAAAACAAAAAAATTCAACCAATCTTCAATATTATCGTCAGTTACGAAATGTTACTAAACACGCTATTATTAGAGAGAAAATCGCATATTTTAACCAATTGTCTTTAACGACGGGTAACGTTTTTTGGAAAAATGCTAAAAAACTTAATTTGACATACAAAAAAAATTGATCTGCCAGAAAATTTAAGTAATGCCGAACTTTTAAATGATTATTTTTCAAACTCTATTCTTAACTCAAATAATATCTCTCAAGAGAGATTAAATTATTATAAAGCTAATAAATATCAAAATCTAACTTTCTAGTTGAATTTTAACCTTATAAACGAAAAAACTCGTCATACAATTTTAAACACTATAAATACGAATGCTACAGGAGAAGATGAAATATCAATTAGAGATTTGAAATTATGTTTACCATATTGTATAAAGCCCCTGATAAACATAATTAATAGTTGTATATACTGTTTTCCAGCTGTACGGAAAAGGGCTTTATTTAAACCATTTCCTAAATTACCTGATCCGAAGGAACCTAAAGACGTTAGACCTATAAGTATTTTGCCTGTAGTATCAAACATTTTAGAAAAACATGTTTGTCAACTAATCTTGTGAACGCTTTCAATATTGTACCAAGCTGTCAATCCGGATTTCGTAAACATTTTAGTACAACGACTAGCATGATTGAAATGGTTAATAGTATACGACTAAATGAAGATTCAAAGCATATTACCTGTATTGCCATACTTGATTTCAGCAAAGCCTTTGATACTGTCAATCACGATATGCTGTTGGCAAAACTGCAATACTTTGGATTCTCAAAGAAATCTACAAACTTCTTGGGTTCTTATCTCTCAAATAGATCTCACTGTGTATCATTAAATACAAATGGTTATATAAGTGAGTTGGGATATCTGCCTCTAACAAGCGGTGTTCCCCAGGGTTCTATATTGGGTCCCTTGCTGTTTTCTCTGTATGTTGCGGATATGAATAATTGCATAAATAATTGCAAATTACAACAATACGCAGATGATTCTCAAATATACATGCCTATTGCTATATCTCAAATAGAGCAATCTCAGGAACAGTTTAATAGTGACATCAAAAATATGAACGATTTTGCAAAATTTAAAATTGAATGCTTCAAAATGGAATATAATTTTTTTTGGAAATAACAAAAATACTATCAGGAGCGTTACTGATAGTTTTAAAATAAAAATAAATAACACTTATCTTCCGGTTGTCAAAGAGGCAAAGATTTTAGGTGTGATTTTCGACTCGAATCTTTCATTTGAATCGCACATTAAAAATAAAATAAAACTAGCTTATAGTCGCTTAAAAAAATTATATAATCCGAAAAGCGTACTGCCTTCAAAAACCAAGTATTATCTCTATAATGCTCTTATTTTGTCTTTGTTAGATTACGGTGATATGGTGTATTCTGATTCTTTGTCTGAGAGTTTGGCGGGAACTATTCAAAAATTACAAAATAGTTGTATGCGTTTTTCTTATAATATATAAAATAGAAATCATATTACGCCATACTTGAATGAAAATTTTATCTTAAATATGAAGAATCGTAGAAAATATCACATGTACAATCTTATTTATAAGATCTTGAAAACTGGACAACCCCTATATTTAAATGTTTTATTCGCCACTTGTTCTCACTTTCACAATACAAGACATGTAAACCGATTTATAGTGCCACAACACAAAACAGCCGGATTCCAAAAATCATTTTCTTATGTTGGAATTAAATTGTGGAATGCTTTGCCAAACTGTGTAAAAGAATTATCAATTTACAAATTTTCTAAATATATAAAGGAATATGCAGCGTGTTTAATATTATAGGTATATTTTTTTGGGTATTTTATTTATCTCTTATCGTTTATAATACATTTATAAATCCAAATATATCTAAGTAAACTGTTCTAGCCGAAATGATTATGTTGTTTATGCATTTCAAAAAGTTTAAACCTTGTTTTTTCTTCGGACCTCTTTCTGCCTCTCTGCGCTGCTTCTGACTGCGTCTCTGCGCAATTAGCAATTAGTAAATTGGAAACTTGAATTACGTAGGTATAATCTATAAGCTATGAATCTAATTATTAATTACAGCTTGTTTATTTTTAACGGTCTACACCACACATGAGTGCCTCGTACGCTGTGCTACCGCTTATAAAACCGAGATGTAGCCCGCATTACCACCATATTGTAATTGTTAATATGTTTCCTTGCTATTGTAATTTTCTATAAATTAGTCGGTAATAAAATGATTTTGAATTTGAATTTTGAATTTGAATGTATATGAAAAAGTAGGTATTTTATGATCATTTGCATAAATAAAAAACATAGTCGGTGTTCCATTTAAAAAAATCGACTTTTTAAAAGGTGCAAGATTGATTTCGTAGTATGTCCACCCTGTATAGGTGTGGACAAAAATTTTGTATTCCGTATATGCATTGATGCTTTATAAACTGGAAATTACCACCCAACCGCCCAATTTTAAATGTTTGCTATTTTTTATAATGATTTGAAAAATAGCCCTAGTTTTCAAAAAATCACACATAACCTTAATTAACTCGGAAACTACGCAGAAATCGACGATAGTTTAAATTGGTAAGTTATATTTATTTTTGACAAGAAATAAAATAGTAGACAAAAATACAGGGTGTCCCATTTAAAATTTTATAGTTGATGTCCCAGCAAATTTGGGACAACCTGTATACATGGAAAATCTATATTTTAAAAGAACTTTAAGTTTGGAAAAACTTTTGTATGGAACTTTTTTTCGTATCTATTACGGACTTCCAGATAGTATAGTGGGTATTTTTATATGCTACACCGATTACTCCGTGATTCTTGTTCACTCAGCTATATAAAGAAGCTATTAGGAAATATGATAAAAAACAATTTTTACCAGATTCGGAAATATATTAAAAAAAAAAGAAAATATTATAATTCAAATAAAAGACCACAATGACTTATAGAACAATAATATGTGTATTATATTTCTTTCACTGCAAAAGTGTAGTGTAGTTTAGTAAATTTATTTTGAGTTTCTGGGGTGAATAACGTATTTAAATGATCAACTATTTACTGTTTTTATGATAATTGTTTTTGATTTTTATTCTAATTTTTATTGGAAGTATATTAATTTCACGAGAATATGATATTAGATTATTTTGATGAAGTGGATGGGTACGTGGCGTTAGCGACGGAGGTATTTGACGGCATTGAGCAGGTAGAGTATTTCTCAAATAAACGTAATTTAAACATTCTCCATTTGAATATAAGAAGTTTACAAAAAAATTTTGAAGAACTGACAATATATTTAAATCAAATTAATTTAAGCTGTATTAGTTTTATAAAATTATCAGAAACCTTTAAAGTCGAAGATACAAATGATTTTAAAATTGAAGGATTTACAACATTTCATAACAACTCTTTTAAAAATAAGAACGATGGGATGATAATATATGTAAACAATAAAATTTCTGTGCAGAGTAAACTTTATAAACTCAGTGAAACAAATTTGCTAAGGTGTTGTTTTGAGTTATGTACTGAGACTTATAGCATAACAGCTTGCTACAGATCACCGTCAACTAATATGGATACATTCCTAGAGAATATCGATAAATATTTTGATAACTTAACTCCCCGGGACACAGAAATTTTTGTAGGAGACCTAAACATAAATATAATGAATGAATTCGATAACAATATTAACAAATACTTAAATATTTTAGCACAAAATGGTTACTTTTCATGCATAAATAAACCCACGAGAGAAAATGAAATATCTTCTACTACAATCGACCATTTATTTCTTAAAATTAAAAATTTGCAAGACAAAATAAGAACTATAAAACCATTTATTATAAAAACTTGTTTAACAGTCCATTACACTATTGGTTTATGCATACAAAATATAGACATACGCGATGAAATAATTAACCCATTTATGCCCGAATTATTATTTTTTTTATTTAAATTAAAAAGTTAATGTATTCTACGAAAAAACATTTATTAAACACAAAAATAAGTTATAAATGAAAAAATAACTCAAAAACACGACTTTTGATGGTGTCCTTTTTTAAGGACACTGGGCATATCCACTACCCTTATGGTAATTAACAAAGCAGTCCATATGTAGAGCCACGTCACACCTGGCACATTTTTTCTGTACTTTTTTATGGCAGACACGGCAGCGAGTTTGCTTCTCTTGAGAAATTAGAAAATGGTTCTCACTATTAAATCTAGTTTCGACATTCTCCAAAGCCGATGGTCTTCCCTTTTTCTTTGTGATGGAATTACTCTGCAAAAAAGTGATAGCTATTTGTCTCCTAAATTTCAGCTGATCATAGGAACCGCCTTGTAGTTTATGAAGATGCCATGCATTTTGAACGCTGAGGTCAAGGCAATAGGCAATGAGGCAAAAATACCATTTCTTACCTCTTATTGCCGTCCTATAATAACTTATGTTTTCATCGCACCTGTCAACTCCACCCATGTAGGAGTTATAGAAGTATATTGGATGAGGTTGCTCAATAAGAATTCTCTTATTTTCCTTTTGGGAATATCTGGAAACATGATGCAATGGTTTAAGCGATAAATTATTAGTAGCAATATTCACTCTGTTGTTGTCATGGCATTTTACAATTAGCACTTTATCTTCGGCTGACCTGAAATCATAGGATCCTCTAACTTCTTTTTTCATTTCGTTTTTTGATTTTACTGGACATTTTGACACCCTATTTTCTCGAATAGTACCCGTGGCTCTAACATTTCTCCGATGTAATTCCATGAGAAGCGGCACAGTTGTAAAAAAATTATCAAAGAAAATGTGGTAGGAATTATTCTGAAGCTCCTTTAGCACATCGCAATATTGCAGCACAACAGAAGGTCCCAAACCAAACGATTTATATTGGTTTTCAACTTTGGCCTTCCCTTGATATGGCTCCAACCAAACACAATATCCATTTCAGGCTTTACCAGACAATGTGCCCATCCACATTTTAAAACCAAACCTAATTGGTTTCCCTCGAATACATTGCTTGCAGCCGTGTCTGCCAAAGTAGGGTACCATCGACTCATCGATGCTATGGTATTCTTGAACTGGAGCAAAATCTTGGAAATTTTTGTTCACTCTATCTAAAAGTGGTCTTATTTTCGCGAATTTGTCATTCTTGTTCAGCTGGTCGTTATCACAGCAATGCAAATTAGAAAGAATGTATTCAAATCTATTACGTGATAATGCACCTGCAACCATTTCATTTCTCGAGTCGCTGCTTACTTCCCAATACATTCTCCTCCTTGGAACAGACACATAGCCACTAAGCAACAGAATACCAAAGAATGCTCTCATCTCCTCTTCAGAGATATTGCCCAATTTATTTTTTTTGATAGCGTAAGAATTGCTGTTTGAAACGAATAATTTGATTATATCAGAGTCAAATAAATTATTGAATATTTCGGTTGGAGTAAAGTTTGTGTCCGTTGAATAGGTTAGAGGCCATTCGGTAACTTTTTCCGGGATATCCCTTTCAACCCAAACAAAGTCTTTTTTCAATGCATTTTGTAGCGTAGACAATGGAAGTGAATCTTCTTTTTCCCACGACTCCGAGTCATTTATATCAGCACCAGGAGCCTCGACATCAGTAGAAGTAGTGGAAAAATTGTTACCTGCGAGAACATCAGAGTCTGTGAACACCTCGGATTCTGTAGCGACCAGTTCTGCTTCTGCTCGTAATTGTGAACCAGGCAAATTGTTCACAGTTGCCAAGTCCTCGTCACTGGAGTCTTCGTCGGTAACATCTCCGCAAGCGTTGGTTGGCGGTAATATTGCAATTTGTACCTCATTGCCAGGTGGAAAATAATCCTCTTCCTCCAAACTACGCAGCAGCTCATTTAAAGTTAGGCCCCTAAAAATATTTTTTTATACAATTTCAAGTTTTTTGTCCTCAAACGCGATAAAAATATGTATTATGTATTTCGTTTTTTTTTTTTGAAAATGTATGTAAATGGCATGTATGTGCCCACTGTTCTTAAAAAAGGACACCTCCATTTTTGAAGGTATGGCAACAAGGCAAAATATTTTACATCAAGTTAGCCGCCCGACATTACAAGTATAACATCTCTAAAATAGGTCTAAGTCAGTAAAACGCGATACTGATAAATAGTTTACAAATAAACTTACCCAGTGAGTCGCAGGTCCAAAGGTTCTCCCATAATTTATGAGGCTGTCAACTGAAATACACAGAACTAGTCCACTTCACAGAAAAGCGCAATTTTTACTAAAAAAACACGTGGATTTATGCTTTACTTGCTCCTTTTTAGTGGCGACATCTATGAATTAGCGGATCTACTTGTCCATATTCATGATTACAGGAACCTATGTCAAGTGTCCTTTTTTAAGGACAGTGGGCATAAATAGGTGCAAATTAAGAAACAAATAGATTATAAAAAACTGAGCGACCTATTGAAAGAGGAACGTTGGCAGGACGTATATAGTAATAGTTCGGCAGAAGAAGCATACCAGGTATTTGTAAATAGAATAATTTTATTTATAAGTAAATGTACATATTTTAAAAAAATAAACAGCGAAAATAGAATGAGAAAAGCGTGGATAACACAAGGAATTGTAAATTCAATAAGATATCGAGATCAGTTAAAAAAACAGCTAAATAAAAATTACTCTCTAGCCTTATTAGACAAATATAAAAAATACCGAAACTCATTAAAGAGGATTATAAAATTAACTAAAAACACATTCTACAAAAATAAAATATCAGATGCAAAGAATGATTACAAAAAAATTTGGGGAATAGTTAATGAAATAACTGATAGTAAAAAAAATAACAAATCAAAAAACTTCTGCATTTTTGAGCACTTTACACCACACACCTACTTTCATAAGGAAGCAGACATTGCTGATATGTTTAATAATTTTTTTATAAATATAGGAGCACAAATTCAAAAAAATATTGACCAAAATCTAAATACGAAAAGACATATTCATCCGAACCCAAACAAGGTAAATAAAAAAATCAATATTTTTAAGACCTATTGAGCAGAATGAGCTTATCAAACACATAAAGTCACTAAAAAAGTATTTTTCTCCTGGGGAAGATGGGCTCACTGTTGATTTTATATAGCAGATGCACGTATTTCTTATACAACCTTTGCTATATTTATATAACTTATGTCTTGAATCATTTAATATATAGACATCAATAGTTACACCAGTTTTTAAAACAGATGATCAAACACTATTAACAAATTATCGACCTATCTCAGTAATTAATAACTTTGCTAAACTTTTTGAGAAATGTCTTAAACTAAGGTTAGTCGATTATCTGGAAAAAAATAAACTCTTATATATTAGACAATTCGGTTTTAGAAATAATAAATCAACGGAAGATACAGTTTTTGAGTTAATTAGCGGTATATTTGATCACAATAAAAATAGACAAAAGGCTCTAGCGGTTTTCTAGATCTCACTAAAGCCTTTGACACAGTAGCACACAATATACTTTTTGAAAGATTAGAATTAACGGGTAGGAAACAGAAAGTAAAAATAAACGATACTTTTAGTGAAAGTGCTATAATATCTACCGGGGTTCCACAGGGAACAGTATTAGGACCAATACTCTTTCTCATATATATATTAATAAAATTGGAAATCTAATTCAAGACTGCAAGGTTGTATCATATGCAGACGATACAGCACTATTATTTGCAGCCGAAACTTGGGAGGAGACATACCGACATGCAGAGGCGGGTCCTGGTATTGTTCACGAGTGGCTTAATGCCAGTAAATTAAGTCTCAATATTAAAAAAAACTACTTTATGACCTTTTCCCCAACAAATGTTGATCAACCAGTAACACAATTTTTAAAGGTCCATTCATTGCAATGTGATAAAAAAAAATGTAAACTGTAACTGTCTTAAAATAAACAAGGTATCTAAAATTAAATATCTAGGTGTCATTGTTGATAAACATTTAAAATGGAATGAACACACAAATTATTTAACTACAAAAATTAGAAAAATGTTTTATAAATTCTTTCAGCTTAGGGATATTTTAAGTAAAAATCTTATTTTGATACTGTATAACTCGTTGGTTGAATCAATTCTAAGATACTGCATTATTGTTTGGGGAGGCTTATATGACTCACATCTAAAAATTTTAGCAACTTCTCAAAATAGTGTTTTAAAAATAATTTTACATAAACGTCGAAGGTATCCGAATTCTGTTTTATATAACTTAAATAATATTCTCAATATTCGTAATCTTTACACCTTATCATGTCTTACATACATTAATAAAATAAAAATTGCATTTTCAATGAAATCTCATATGTATCTAACACGAATCAATGTTAATGAAAATTTTATTGCGCCTATCTCCCATAATTCTTTTTGCTCTAGGTTTATTACGTATCTTGCTCCCAGAATGTTTAATATGTTGCCCAATCACTTAAAAAAAATAATTTTAGAAAATAATAAAAATTTGAAAAAACACCTTAAGAGTTTTATCCAGCAAAATAAAGACTATTTCACTCCATTATTTTTAAATTAACTATAAGCTTTCTTATATTATCCTCTATCTGCTCTGGTCTGGTATCTATATGGTCCCTCTGCCTACTGCGTCTGCCCTTCTTTAGCCGCTTGTCACATACCATGTAAGTATTTTTTTTTCGGGAGCTATCAAGGCACGCAAATTATTTTATAATTTAGGCCTGATTACTCCCCTCAAATTAGGTAGTCATTAATTATTTAGTTTATTTATAGTACAATATCAGCATGTATTCTTGAGTAAGATGAACTAAGAATTTAATGTAAAAGATATTAAATAAAAAAAAACAATGATTTTATCTAAATTAGCTCAGTTGCTAGTTGAGAAGTTAAATCATTTGAATATTTCTAACTAATAACTGAGCTTTTTCCAAAATTTCTGAGTCATTTAATTTAACCAAGATCTGAGATTGAAAATGTCGAATAAACTGTTTTAAACCCAGTAAATATTTTATCTAGCTGACTTACTATTACATCTAAATACACATTAAGTACTCTCACTTTCAAATGTTTCATAGGGTTTATATATTACGTTATCTTGTTATTATCATTTCCAATGTATCCGATGGTTGCAAAAGTTGCTAATTTTTTTAACTATGGAAAAATATTTTATTTGAATACCCGGTTTAATTTAGGCCTAGTAGCCGTGGGCCCCTCGCGCCGCGGGCCCTTTTTGCAAGCCACTGATTGTTGTCAATAATTAGTATGGAAAAGCCCCCAACTGAGGCACTATAAATATAATGTATTCTTTAGCTGGCATTTGCTACGTAACCAACATACATTTAATAAAATTTATATATATAATTACATTTTTTGCCTAACCCTGTACTAGAAAGTCTATTGAAACATGCTCTAAACTCTTGAATTCATTGCCTAAAAAATTAAAAAATTAAAATTTTTTAAGTTCCACCTTAACAAATCGCGCTGTGTTTTACCTCTATATTATGTCGAGATAAGAATGAATGCACCATACATTTTTGGAAAACATATATGACATTTAAAACAATTAATGCTTTTTCTGCTATTGTTTTAAAATTAGGTCTAGTGACAATTTTTTTCCAAGCAAGTTCGTATTTATTTAGATTAAGTTTCTAGACTAGACGAAAGAAATCACCATCAATTTAAAAAGTTCATATTAAGTAATTATTTTTAGGATACCGGAAATTTTATTAATTAAAAATTCGTAACATATTCTCCGTCATATAAAAGTTCAGGGTTTTTTTTATTAAATTAACATATTTAATAAGCTTATAAATATTTCAGAACGCAAACATTAATGAACCAATTATTTATATGTGAAAAATATCGTTTGCAGGAATTTTTGGCTATATTTTTCCTATGTACCGTTATCTAAAATGTTGTTGACTGCCCCCACCCCACCCAGAGGCATTTCAATTTTTATGAAAAATATACCTTATATAAACAAGACGAAGGGAAATAAGAAGTAACTTATCTTTTTTTTTTATTTATTTTTTTAGTTGCTAATTTTTACTAGTCATTCGTCATACTTTGTACCTGTGGCAAAATATTCTAGAAACGGCCGTCAATTTTTATGCTAGAGTTTACGCTCAAAAAGTTAAAAAAAAGAGATATCTGTCGCCCCCACCTCAGATAATTTTTCCATTCCGGGTGTACATCCGTTCACTACTGTCATTCTGAAAAAAAAAACAGTTTTGCTGACGTTTCGCCAAAATCACATTTGACATTTTCTTTCTTTCTCACGTCCGAATAGAGACTAAAGTGTTGGTTACTGGGAAGCTTCCTTTTATACCCCTTTTATATTGTTTTTCAATTTCTATTCTCGGATTATTCTGGTCTTAATGTTCTATATTGGCAATTTCCCTACACTCACCGAAATTTATTTTGTGGCCGGTTTCCTGATGATGTAGGATTAGAGCTGAGGTTGTTTGTTTGTATCTGATGCGGAGTTAATGCTCTTCCACTCTTCCTCATAGTCGCCTGTTAATTTGCCCCACGTACATCTTTTCACAGTCCAGGCTGCCTGTTCTGTCTGTTATGCCTTTTACATATCGTAAGATTACTTGTTGCTTTTCCCGGTTCATAATTTTTGTTGTTCGTTGTTCGGGAACCCTGTGCTTAATAGCTTTCTATATGGTGCGATTTGTGTGGGCATTTTTTGTTAATCCACTAGATATTATATTAAGTTCAATATGTCTCGTCTGTGTTTCAGTTAATATAAACTAATATTAGGGTGTTTGCTTCAGCTTGATTTTGTACTGGGTGATGATCTGATCTTACATTTAAATCTCTGTCTGTACATCTTGGTTTTCTATACACCGTGTATTCGAAATGTCCGTGATGCAATTTTGTGAACATCTAAAAATGGAAGTTGTTGTTGTTTTTCTCTAACTCTAGAGAACATTGTATCCTAAGGTGCATTGAAATTTTTCGAGCTCTGTGTGACCATGTTGCCATATAATAAATATGTCATCCACATAACTAATCCATAATTTGGGCTTTAAACTTGCTTTCTCAAGAGCTTCTTTCTCGAAGTATATCATAAATAAATTCGCGACTACTGGTGATAGCGAGGACCCCTATAGAGCACTATAAGTATTTTTAAGGCAATGATCCCAGAGTTGTATTATATGTGCCTGGAAATCCTCGTTTATAGCAATCCTGTCCAATGCTTCGTCGATTTGAATACTAGGATGCAACGATTTAACATCAAGGCTTGCTATGATATCGTCTTTTTCAAGAACGATGTCTCGTATAATTCGAGTGATATGTTCCGAGTTTTTTTACAAGTGAATCAGCTTTTTCTACAGCTGGTTGCATAATTTCAGCAAAATATTTTTCCAGTTTTTGTAGCGATGAATTAACAGCACTAACAATAGGTCTGATGAGCGCCCCTGGTTCGTGTATTTTCGGTAAACCATAAAGTTTAGGAAAACTGCTCGACTTTTCCCGTGGTATGATTTTTTCTTGAAATTCGGGGTTTATTGGTGAACTTTTTATTTTATTTTTAGTTGTTTTTTCTAGGTACGTAGTCGGGTCCCTTGGAACAGGTTTATAAAAATTGTCTCGTAGAATATCCTCAATTTTTTGTATGTAGTCTTGGGTATTCATAACTACAGTTGTGTTTCCTTTATCTGCTGGAAGGATTGTGGTGTCTTTATTTTTTCGAAGGTTTGTTAGAGCCCTTTGTTCAGTGGCATTTAGGTTTTGTTCTGGTGGTTTGCTTGATCTTAAAATTCTTCCCACTTTTTGTCGAATCTCCTCTGCTTTTGTTTCATCACCCCTCAGGGGACTTTTGTGTTGGAGAAGATCCGACACAAAGGTTGCGGGGTACGACGCTCCCGGGGTCACCTGAGTCATACACTAGTCACAATACAAAATCACACAACACACACCCACCCACACTTACACACCCACTCTCACCTACACCCCCGGACGGGGCTCTGAGATTTGTCTCATTGCTAAAGGGGAGTGGCGCCCCCTCGGTACCGAGCCCTTGGGTAGACAGAGCTCACAGTCGCAGTGAAGACAATCTGTCTAGGGAAGGTCACCCGAAAAAACCAAATGGGTGGATGGAACTCATAGTCAAGGTGAAGACAATCCATCTAGGGATAGATACCCGAACAAATCACAAAAAAAATGAATGATGTCGGTCTTGCAAAACAAATTACCCCAGGTGGGTAGGACCATCTGTCCGGAATCCCACTCTACCTCCATGGAGATAGACTGCCCCACGGATTCTGGGGGGGGCAAAAAACCGATAAATTCCGGTCACTCAGTTCAAAGCCAGGCTGAGGGATTGAACACATCTACTGGCATCACTTTGAATAGAAATCTAAATAAAACATACAACTCAGAATATCCTACTCTGCCTACACTAAAGAGACAAAGAGTCACATCACCTGAAATACAATTAGAAAACAACGAATATGATCAATATTTTATAGTTAAAAGAATAACAGATAGTTTTAAGAATATGTCCCCATTCTTGCTATTTAAATACATATCAAATGATATTGGAGATAATCTTAATATAAAAAGACTTAGAGATGGATCATTGCTAATTAAATCAAACACATTAACTCAATCAAAAAAAATTAAATCACTTAAAAAACTCGGTGATATTCCATTCACAACCGAACCGCACAAATCACTAAATTATGTAAAAGGAGTCATTACTAGCAGAGACCTATTTGACCTGAACGAGCAGGAAATTTTAGAAGGATTTTCAGACCAAGGCGTCATATCAGTTAAAAGAATATACAGAAAAAAAGATGGAATCCTCGAGCCCACAACATCTCTAATACTTACTTTCAAACTCCATAACCTCCCTAACACTGTATTCGCTGGATGGATTGTACTTAAAGTCAGACCATATATACCACAACCCTTGAGATGTTTCAATTGTCAGAGATTTGGGCATCTATCCACAGGATGTGCAAATGACTCAATATGTCCCTCATGTGGTAAACTATCACATCCAGATGAACCCTGCTCACCTCCACCTCAATGTGTGAACTGTGGAGAACCTCACTCCCCTAGATACAAGGGCTGTTCGATATATAAACATGAAAGCAACATACAAAAACTTAAAACAAAAGAAAAAATATCTTATGGAGATGCCAAAAACATACTATTTGCTCAGGATCCAAGGAACAAAAACCTTTACTCAAATACATTAAAAACGACTAACTCGCTTTCTAATAGTCAAACAAATACTAGAACTGAAAATCGCAACAATACAACCACTATACATAAAACACATCGCACATCATCATCCAGCTCACAGTCCTCGCAATCCATTCCAAGTTCCCTCCCCCTACCTTCAATCACCCCTCCTCAACCTCCCATATCCTCTCCCTCATCCCTCTTCCCTCAATCGACCTCACCTTCATCCATAAAACATTCATCTCGAAACACCAAACAATCTGTCCCCCATAGGGACAAATCCAGTAGTAAATCTACATCAATTACACGGAAATCATCCGACTCATCAATATCTTCTATTTCTTCAAAAAAAAGCACAAAGTCTTCTAGCCCTTATAAAAAAGACTATCAGAAAACTTCTTCGAAAACAAGCAAATAATATGCATTATCCCACTTTCCTACAATGGAATTCTTTTGGCTTAAATAGCAAAATAGAAGATCTTCAGTTGCTAATAAGCAAATTTAAACCATCATTAATCCTATTACAAGAAACTAATTTATCCCCAGACAAAAACATCGTCATGAAACATTTCAATATAATAAGAAAGGATCGCATAAATGCTAATAAGGCGTCAGGTGGCGTCGCCATACTAATATCTGATAGATATGACTTTGAAGAACTACAATTTACCACACTTGAAGCAGCAGCAATTAAAATAAAATTTCACAACATAACTTTCTGTTCCCTCTATATCCCCCCATCTCAATAACCTCAACCAGCTAAATCAACTTATCCAACAGCTTCCTTCCCCCTATATACTTGCTGGAGATTTCAACTCACATCACACTATGTGGGGATCCTCACACTCCGACAGCAAGGGTTTACTTATTGAAAAGCTTATCACAGATAACTCACTACACCTACTCAATAATAACTCACACACATTTATTAGCTCTTCTACTGGCTCTTTCTCGTCCATAGATCTAACATTGGGCACTCCTAGCCTCTCATCTATGTACCAATGGGATGTACTGGTGGATCCTTATAGTAGCGACCACTTCCCCATTATTTGCAGACCGCTCAAATGGAACACTTCGTCTCATCACAAAATTATTTACAATATTAAAAAAGGACTGGAATAAATACCAAGATACATTTATATACCCCGAAAAAATTCCGTCTTCTGTTGACTCGGCTATCGAACAATTTGTAGAATGCATTATAAGATCTGCTAACTCCTGTATTCCTAAATCTCACATCAATCCCAAAAAACCTTATGGTAGCAATGCAAAAGGGCCATCCAAGAGAGAAAAAAGTCTTTAAATCGCTTTTACCACAGAAAATTTCATAATCTTTAAACGGGCCAGAGCTTAAGAGAATGTAAAACTAGCAAAATATGAATCAGGAAAAAATATATTTCATGCAAGAAATGTGGAACGATTTTGACGACCCACAAGGATCATCTCAGGCATATTTGATAACAACATATGGGTAACAAGATATTTCAAACATATTCTCACAGCACTATCATAATATTTCCAGTAACCAGAATTTAGATCCACACTTTATCCCACATAAGCAAACTAATGAAAATATTACTATAAACTTTAACAGCAATCGATTCATACAATATTCATTTACCTTTGATGAACTAAAATACTCTCTCTCAGTAAATACAGCGCTCCTGGCCCAGATATGTACTTCCATGATTATTAATCTCCCAAAATCAGCCTTACTTATCTTCCAAATCTACAATAAAATTTGTCATCAAATACATTCCCAGCTTTTTACCGATATACAAAGCAGGTAAACCTAGATCAAATTCAGATAACTATAGGCCCATCTCTCTTCAACTTCAGACTAATGTGGTTTCTAGAAAAAAATAACCTTCTTGACAATTCGGTTTTCGGAAAGGCCTATTCCACGATTGACCATTTGGTTGGGTTTGAAATAACATACAGAAAAATGTTTACAATAAAAATCATCTTCTCGCCATTTCCTTAACTTGTCTCATGCTTTTGACACAACCTGGAGGTACAACATCTTAAGAACAATTCATGAGTGGGGTATTAAAGGCAACCTACCCATTTTCATTCAAAATTTTCTGTCCAACAGAACGTTTCAAACTAGAATTGGAACCTCCCTTTCTGATACATATTCCCTTGAAAATGGCATCCCACAAGGATCAGTATTGAGCCCATCACTTTTTATTATTGGTTTAACGAATATTAAGAAATACATACCCTCACAGGTAACATATCGCGTGTACGCAGATGATCTGGTCCTATATTACTCATCTCAAAACCCAAGAGTTTGCGAAAGAAAGCTACAAATTGCTCTACAATCCCTATATAATTGGTCCATACGTTTCGGATACTGTTTTTCAGCTACTAAATCCTCAGTCATACATTTTTGCAGACGAAGAAACTGCTCCAGAATAAACAACTTCTTACATCCCCATACAAACAAACATCAAATTTCTGGGTATGATTCTGGATAACAAGTTAAACTGGAAGGAGCATTTCGAACACATTAGAGACAAATGCAATAAAGATATATCACTGCTAAAACTTCTTTCAAACACTGCATGGGGCTTCGATTCCACTACCTTATTATTTCTGTATAAAAGTATAATCAGATCTAAACTGGATTATGGTAGTATAGTATACTCTTCTGCAAGAAAATCATATATTAAAACACTCGATCCCATACAAAATAAATGCATCAGACTAGCAATAGGTGCTTTCTACACTAGCCCCATACCCAGTCTCAACTGCATATCTGAGATTGAACCCTTATATTTAAGACGCATGTTTCTATTATTTAAGTATTCCTATAATCTCTGGTGCAAACAAAAATCGCCTCTTTATAAAGAATACTTCAATCCCTCTATCCCCCCTCTTCCTTCACATCTCCCCGAGATACGTTTAGCACTAATATAAGATTTCAAAAAATCTCTAACGAATATGTCCTCACGCTGCCTCCAATTCAACCTCCACCAACACAAAATTTCCCCCCTTGGGTTAGAAATCGTGACAACTTTAACCTGAAACTTACAAAATATGATAAAGATGCAACAAACCCCACAATAATAAAACAACATTTTCTGGACATAATAAGAACACATTATCCTAATCATAAAATAATATACACTGATGGATCAAAAACAACTAACTACACAGGGGCTGCTACATATTCCAATTTCTTCTCTACAAACACAAACCTAAATAAGCTCTGCAGCATACTAACCGCTGAGCTGCTAGCAATTAAGATATCCCTACAACATATAACTAATTCTCCCCCTGATAAATGGATTATCGCATCAGATTCGCTTAGTTCCTTACAATCATTACAAAGCTTTATCTCTCCCCATCCAATTACACTTGATATTCACAACTTAATTGTCAAAGCCGAAAACAATCATTCATCCATATCATTTATATGGATCCCTAGTCACATCGGCATCGATGGCAACGAACATGCTGACCTTCTAGCCAAAACACCACCGTCCCATCCCCTCCAAAATCCCCCTTTATACTACGTCAAGGATACATATCCTCTCATATATAATATAATAAAAAATGTATGCCAACTGGAATGGGACCTACAAGAGGGAAACAACAAGTTATTTGAAATCAAACCTTCCTTTTATACCACTACACCACAAGTTAAATTAAACAGAAGAGAGAGTGTCATTATAAATCGTATAATGATCGGACACACTAAACTCACACATAGTTATTTAGTGAAGTCAGAACCTCCTCCAATATGCTCTCACTGCGATAGAATTACATCAATCAAACATATTTTTATTGACTGCCCACATCTAAAAAATATCAGAGAACGACATAATTTAAACTCAAATAACATTCGCACAGCACTCATACCAAATGAAAGAAACATAAACAACATATTAGATTTTCTTAAAGACCTAAACCTAACAAATGAAATTTAACAAAATAACACAGAGCGCTAAATGGCCATAGTTGCTGACGCGCCCATATAAAAACAAAATTCTCTCTCTCTCTCTTTTGTTTCATCAGAGGAGTCAAGGACAGCTTCCACTCCAGCTATTATTTTATCTTTAGGGATTTCCTTAGGAGATATCGCAAAATTAAAGCCCTAACTTAGTACGGATTTTTCCCTTTCTGAGAGATTGTAGGATGATATGCTACGCACTAATTTATCGACGTCTACTTGTTGCTGACTCGACTTCCGTAGAAAAGTGTCATAATTTTTCGAAAGTTTATCAGTCCTAATATTCTTATTTGCGTCTGTTCGCTAAAAAGCCAAAGTTTCTGTGCCACCACACCTCAGTAACGGGTGAATGGTGTTACTAAGTTTAAGGTGTAACTTTAAAAATTCTTTCTCTGTCTCCCGCTAGTTCTTTTCTAATTTGATGCATTTGTTCTCTGTAAGGCCTTATGCCTTACTAGCATTTCGAAGTATGGTGTTAGTTTTCCTAGATTTAGAATGATAAGACAACCGTGTAAAAGTAGGAGGTAAATCGCTGTCACGATACTTATTTTGAAAGGTTAGATCACAGAAAAGATTAGTTTTCTTACCTCTCAGTTTCTCATGCGTCCTGATTGTCTTAAAGATCTCCTTCCTGTAGAGGTGTATAGTGTTGATTCTTAGGCCTTCACGGATGGAAAAATATAATTTGTTTTCATTTCGGGTGTATATCCGTTCACTAAAAGAACATTTTTGCTGACGTTTCGCCAAAATCACATTTGACATTTTTGAAGCTTTCTTTCTGGCATCCGCGCAGAGATTAAAGTGTTGGTTACTGTGAAGCTTCCTTTTATGCTCCCACCCGGGGCCGTAGGTTATATTTGAGCGACCGTTGGTCGTTATTTATGTTTTCCGAATATGGTGCTGTTGTTGTTGCGCTAATTGCGCTTGATTTTTTGTGCTTTCAAACCTAGAACTAGCAACCTAACAGCCCGGACCTAATCACAGTTAAGTCTCATATTTGGGGTTTTGGAAAATTTGGTTCATTGAAACACTACTTTTAAGATGGTTAAGGGACACGCGAGAATTACAAAATGTTTACAAGAGTTTCCCAAGATATATTATTGTTCCATTCAATGGCATAAGATACTACAAAAAGTGGTAAACAATGAGGGAGGTCATATTAATAAGGAATTTGTGTAAATCCTCTAATTAAATATTGTTTCGTTTTTTTTATCTGAATGATATTATTAAGGCAAATGTTGACTTGTGAAAAAAATCGATTTCGACGTAATAAAAAAACGAATGTTAAACAAAGATTACCTTTTTCCAGAATGGCCCAAATATTCCTCCTTAATTTAATGACAGTCAACAATTAAATAAATTTTTACAACGCCCTCAAAAACATGGAATCATTCAAATCAAAATATTTTTGTCCACCATGTAACCTTTAATAAGAAGAACTAAAATTGTGTTGAAAATTATCGTATGTATATTGTACCAAAAATCATTTAAAGCAAGTGAAAACTAAAAAAATTATTAAGGAGTTTGAAAGGGGCTACTTTAATTTGCCCCACAGTGTATTATTGTTGAGAAATAAAGATATATGTTGACGCATTCTCAAAACTCAGTTGCAATAAAATATCCAAGGCGGAATTCTCATTGGCCATAGACTATTAAATTGCCTCTTATTAGTTCCTTAAAATGTTGCGCGGTGCGAGTACCACATGTTGGTTGGGTACTTCATTGCGCGCTGGTATCGACTATTGATGAAGTGTACCGTTCAAGAACTTACTGGATTCCTAATTTTTTTTTGCGAAAGTTCATAATGCTAATTGAATTCTCGTCGTAAGTGAATGCAATACGGTACAGAATGTTGCGACAAGAAATTAATCAATTTACTTTTTTTTAATACAGTCTGTGGAAGCAAAATGGAAACAAATAAAAGCAAAAAGTAGGTCATGAGAACGATAATTTAAATGTTAACAATTACTATCAGCTTCCCGTCAAAAATTAAGGATCATATGGGGATGAGCTGGTAATATTTTAATAATAATTCAATGTAGGCTAATAAAATGGCGGCTTAACAAAAACTGCTTACTAGACTCTGCAGTCCCTAAATGTCGAAAAATATGTTTTCTCAATTTCGTCTGTCTGTCTGTCGGTCTGTCTCTTCGCGGCATAGCTAAAAAACTACTTACACGATTGACTTCACATTTTGGTCAAAAATTAAGAGTCATATAGGGATAATCTGGTAACATTTTGGTAAAAATCCAATATGGCAAAACAAAATGGCTGCCTAGTGGAATGTCAAAAAAAATTATTACTAAAGAACTACTTATACAATTTATCTCAGATTTTACACAAAAATTAAGTATTATGTAGGAATCAACTGGTAACATTTTGACACGAATCCATGATGGCGGAACAAAATGGCGGCTTAAGCAAATATTTAAAAATTCAGCCTGAAAAGCTACTTAACCCTAGAATACTAACATTCCTTGCGAATAGATACATACTAACGATACGTAAATTTTACGTACTTATGAAATCAGACCCCTTATTCATATAGCGCAGGTATATAAATTATTTAAAATGTTTTAGTATTAAAACAACATATAAAAATAAATGTTTCTAACTTTATTTCCAAAAATAGAAAAATAATACAATAATATAATAAAACTTAAATTACGACAAAAATAAGGTTACTATTTTACAGGCAGTCCATACATAGTTTCACCTGGTGCTCACCATATAATGCACGCTTGCACTTGTTACAATATGTAGTTGTCATTCTTTTCTTTACTGGGCATAAACTACTATAACTTCTTTTTCCTTTTTCCTGAAGATTCTTTTGACTTGACGTAGAAGAGAGATTTACCTGTAATATTTCTGAAATACTCTCTTTCGGACTTCTTGGAAGGGTTGGCATATTTTGCAACCGTTCTTGTTCTTGCCTGGTAAGTTGTTCATGAAGTTTTGGTACAAATGACAACCTAGATAGTGGTTTCTGTCCTTTTTGGGATACGTTATGGTGGTATATAACAAAAGAATTTACCGATGCAATATTCATTATGTTGTAAAAGATACACAAGGGCCACCTCCTGGTTTTCCTGTTGCAACATATATTTTGGGCCACCTGATCGAACGTATCTACAGCCCCTTTTGTTGAGTAGAAGGAAGAGACCAAAGTCATTTTCTCATTGAAGGCAAACATGCTTTCACCGCACTGTCAAGATTTGTTATTTAGGAGTTCAAGAGGAATTTCTGCTTTATTTTGACGGAGTGTTCCAACTACCGTTAATTTGTAGGGATGGTCTAGTAGTTTTGCTGCTAAAAGTATGCTGGTAAACCAGTCATCCATAGTCACATTACGGTTACTTCCATGTATAGGTTTAGTCAAAAGTTCAGCAAAGTGGTCTGTTAGTGGAACATTGTTTGTCACCGTGAATTTGCCAAGATAGGGTGCTGCGTTTATGACATATTTTGTAGCTACATCGCAAAGCATTACAATTTTGACACCGTATTTGTTAGGTTTGTTCGGCATGTACATACGAAAGACACATCGGCCACGAAAGCCTACCAGTTGTTCGTCGATAGTCACATACGAACTAGGCTTATAATTTCTAGTACAATTTTCGATAAAAATATGCCAGATAATGGAGATTGGGGCAAATTTATTTTCTTTTTTGCGTTCTTCCCTTGTCGCAGAATCATCAAATCGCAGGGAGTTTATTAGAAAATTAAACCTTTCTTTGCTCATCGTTGCCCCGAATCTGTCCCCTGAGTAAGTGCTATTAAACAAAACTTCGGTTGATAGGTGGTTATTTTTTAGAGCTGCAGATAAAAACAACAAACCTAGCAGCGCTTTTAGTTCGGTATAAGACGTAAACGCGATAGTAGCATTTTTAGTCTTGTACATTTCTCGCAATGTTGCAATTTTGATATTTGTGTGCAACAAAATTTCAGTCAGGATTTCATCGTTAAAAAATAACTGAAATGCTTCTGTTGGCTCAATAGCTTTTTTGGCTATGTCGGTAGGACCCGGTCTAATGTATACAACATTTCTTGCGGAGCTTTTCTTCCGGCGCTTTACCACCCATCGCCACTTGACGTCGATTGTAGAGGTAGCAATTGCACTGTTTTCATTTTCTTATTGGATTGAGTATCCTTTGATTTATTAGCAGTTATTACGGTTTTAGGTGTCCAGGCTTCTTCCAGTTTATCGTTGATGTCTTCGTCAGGATTTCACGATCGGCAATACTGTCAACACTATCGAAGTGCTCTTGTTCTTCTAAGTTATCATCGTCGAGGCTAATCTCACTGCATTCACTGGTATTTGCATAATATTCCAATTCAGTCTCCGTAAGCGGACGTTTTGGTTCCCTTTTCCAAATTTGGGCATTTTGTTTTGAGCTAAATAATAACTATACGTCAAATTGCGTATTAAATCAACGACTATTTGAAAAAAATCGACACGTCAGATTTACGTGGGTTAGTATTCTAGGGTTAATGGACTAATTTCAAATCGTGTGATATAACTAATCGTGCTAGTATAATTGTGCTACTAATTCAAAATGTCGGAACAAAATGGCTGCAAAATAGAAAGTTTGTAGTCGTGAAAAAATCATCCTCTCACGTTTGACATATCTTCACGTCTTAGCGTTCCTAGGTGCGAAAAAGCATGTTTTATCGATTCCGTCGGCCTGTCTGTCGGTTTGTCTGTCTGTCAGTTCATGGCATAGCTCAAAAACTACTTATCAGATTTACTGCAATTTAGTCAAAAATTAAGAGTCATATGAGAATAACCTAAAAATCCAATATCCCGAAAGAAGAAGGAGTGTTACATAGAAATGAATTGGTAACATTTTGGTATGAATATAAAATAGCAAAAAAGAATGGCGTCCTAATAAAATATCTAAAAAATGAGCCTAAAAAAACTAGATTGATTTCAAATTTTGTGCAAGTATTAAGTGTGATATAGAGATAAACTGGTAAAGCTTTGGTACTAATTCAAAAATATTTTTAAAAAAATCTTATTCTCATGACTTTAAATTTTGCAATAAAATTAAATGTGATATAGGGATAAACTGGTACATGACGGTGTCAATGTAAAGGGAAATCGTGAAAAAAATCACTCTGCGCGATTTTTTCAGTTCTTCACGTTTCGGGGTCCCTAGATGCCGGAGCTGGAAAACATGTTTTCTCAATTCCGTCGGTCTGTCTGTCTGTCTGTTCGCGGCATAGCTAAAAACTACTTACGCGATTGACTTCAAATTTTGGTCAAAAGTTAAAAGTCATATGGGAATGACCTGGTAACATTGTGATAAAAATCCATTAATGGCGAAACAAAATAGCGGCCTAGTCAAAAATGAGTCTGAAAAAACTACTTATTAGATTGATTTCAAGTTTTGTGCAAGCATTAAGTGTTATTTAGAGATAAACTAGTAAAGTTGTGGTACTAATTCAAATTTTTTTTTCAAAAAATCTTATTCAATTGACTTTGCAGAAAAATTAAATCTGATATAGAGATAAACTGGTATGAATTCAAAATGACGTAACAAAATAGTGGTGTCAATGTAAAAGGAAATCGTAAAAAAATCACTCTCCGCGATTTTTTCAGACCTTTCGGGGGTCCCTAGATGCCGGAGCCGGGAAACATGTTTCAATTCCGTCGGTCTGTCTGTTCGCGGCATAGCTAAAAAACTCAAGGAGAAACAAAATGGCGGCCTAGTCAAATGTTAACCAAAATTATTATTAAAAAATTACTAATCCAATTTACCTCAAACTTTGCTTAACAATGGCCTAATAAATTATTTAAAAAAATTAGGTATAGAGATAAACTGATAAAATTACGAATTTAAAACGAAGAACCAAAATGGCGGCCAAATAAAATGGCTAAAAAAGCAATGTAAAATATCTTCTTATTATATTGACTTAATATATAGCAGCAAAATTGAATGTGTTACAGTGATTAACTGGTACGAATTAAAAATGAAGATACAAAATGGCGGTCGTAAAAAATCAGTGTAAAATAAATTCAGTTTATTTTAAATCATGCCCAAAAATAAATTCCGATATGGTGGAACAAAATGACGAGCTATAAAATGTATCGATTTTTTGTTTTAATTTTACTAGCTACTGAATAAATTATTCTGCATTAGTTTTGTTTGTAGAATAATGTTTTCTTGACTTTTTCTTTTGATATTTCTTTTCCAAAAAAGACTTTGAATAGTATAAGCAAAAAAAGTTATATGTGTTTCTATTTCAGTTTTGAAATCTACTGAGTATTGTGGTGAACCTAGACCTCGCCTATGGAATAGAACAATTTATAAAAATATCTCTACAAGCATTCTTCCCAAGTTTGTTTTTGACAGGTTCTCTTATAGATGCGAGATTAAAAACTTGCAGATTAGGGGAAGATGAAAATAGTTTGAGTGGTAATGCATTCCATAATCGGAATAGTCTGGGAAAAAAAGGGTCAAACATTCTGGGAGGTGTTTGTAGTTGGATCCTGATGAAACACATGCGTGTCGATGCTTGTGTCTTTCTAAGGCATAAGAGTCAGACGAAAATACATAGTAGTATCTGTAAAACAGCAGAAGAAAAGTGTCTTCGGGCTGGAAACAAGAACCCCAGTTTTTTAGGTATTGCACTGCCAATTGATGCGATGGGATCATGTTGAATGATTCAATTATTTGATGATTCCTTTGAATGGTGTGGTTATTCTGGGATAATCTATAAGGTAATGAAACATGATTGTGTCTTAATGGCATTTAAGTGAACATGTCCCTTTGCTTCCCATTCTACGAATATATTTATTTATTTATTTACTAAATACAACCAATATGATATTTCAGCCAGTTGCAGAAACCTCAATTATTACTATGATTAAAATAAACTAAAGAGTGCCTTAAGGCCTTAACAATACCAAGCAGTTCGATCCTGAGGCTGAGAAGCAAACAGTGTTTTATTTATAGTGTCAATAAACTTACTTGTACCAATATTGTCAATATGTAAATCATTATCATACATATTAAAAATAGTTACACATTCTATATATTCAAGAGTTTTAAAGACATTTACTCTTGGAAGGTCCAGATAAAATGTTTTTGTCTGTCCTGTGCTAGATCTGCTTATTAAAAGTGAAAGTTATGAAAGAATAACTAGTTAGTGTATTCTCTTAGTTAAGGTCTTGAAGATATACAAGAAGCATGCTTTTATTCATCTATTTTCAAGCGATAGTATTTCAAAAATATTTCACGAATTAAAGTGGGTATAACCAAAAATATATAAACTATGCATTTTCTAATTTAGCTAACACAAGATAATCAAATAATTTTTAAGACACGTCAACTTTAGAACTGAAGTAGATCTGATGATAAAACTTATGATTCGATGAAATTCACTGATTATATTAGTATCAAATAGAACTTCCAAGTCTTTTTGAGTACAGGTCTGTTCATGTTCCACCTGAATAAAATAGTATTTGCTTATAATATTACAGTAATCCATTAGAATGTTTAACTACTTGGAATTTATTATTACTTGCAATTAGGAATAACAGTGGTCCTAGGTTAGTTTGAAGAAACCCCGGAAGTGCGTCACATTGTTTACATTTTAATTAAAGAAACCATGGCAATTACGTTGGCGAAATATTTCAGATAAAGCACCCTTGTACCGGATTCAAGATGGCGGAATAAAATGGTGGTCTATTTAAATGTTTAAAAAATCGGTCTGAAAAAACTACTTATAGGAATAAACTGGTAAAATTTTTGTGAGGAGCTATTATGATGTAACAGCATGGCGGCCTAATAGAATGTTTAAAATACCAATATCCAAAATGTTAGATTTGGCACCTTTTATCTCAATGTATTGTTTTCTGTTAGTTAAATATAACTGGATAAACTACTAAATTAGGCTTCATTTTTTAAGGTCGCAAATCACAATACTGTGTGGATCTTATCAAAAATCAAAAAAGTGTTTTATTATTTAAGGAATTATGAATACATTGTGAGAACATAAGCGAATTGGAAAGTGTTAATTTGTTGGGCAACTACTTTACTAATAGGTCGGTCCTTAAAATAAGTTGCTGAACGGAGACTAAGATAAAATATATACAGCAACGGTTGTTCTAGGGATTGAGAGGAAAAAATCAAAATTTACAAAATACCTTAATGGTTAAAAAGGAAAAGGAAGAAAAAAAATCGCCGTGTATTTGAGCCGTAGTTTAAGTTTAGTAAATTTTGATTATTAAACAAAATCGTATTTCCTTATATTTGAATACTTTATGCCCTGGATTAATAACGAATAACACTGAACAAATCATCTTATTGATTATAAAGAGATGTCGTGTAATTAGCTAATTAAAACAGACTTATTATCAATCAGTCTCAATCTATCCACTGCCAAACGTAGGCCTACTCAAGATCTTGCTAATTTTGTTGTTGTCATATATAATGACAATGTCATCTGCAAATCTTAAGTGACTGAGCTGTTCTCCATCGATACTTATTCCCTTCTTCTCCCATTCTAAATGCCTGTTTTAAAACGGTTATAAACAGCTTTGGTGACATTGTGCACCCCTGTCTATCTCTTTCGACATTAATACTTCTAATACAACAGGTAACTCAACAGTCTCCAAACATTTATTATAGTTAACGAAGATGAGAACTAGCGCAATCCAGCTTGTTCTATTGGTTAATAGAGTTCTAGTTAATGTTCTAGTGGTTATAATTCTGGTATACAAATTGTAGAGATGGATTGGTAGCCCGATCAGCCTGTAATTTTCGGGGTTTGTAATATCCCTCTTTTTATGCAATATGTTGCGGATGGAGTTATTCCATTCATGCGAATTGTTTTGGCTGTGTCTAAGTATAAGTTAAACAGCTCTTTTATATTCGCTATCAATACACATCCTCCAAGTTTGAGAGCTTCTGATACAAGTCCGTCTTCCCTTGGAGCCTTGTTGTCTAAGATTTTATCCAAGACGTGGTGTATATCGTTTTGGGATATATCTACTATAAAGTCGGAGCCACGATTTTTTGGATTGCTAGGATCTGCTCAATAATTGGACCGACTTAACATAATCAAATTATATATTGAACAGCCTACAAAATTAAAAGATTCAATAATATGGTGGTAAAATGCAATAATTTGATAAAATTATCTATCTAGAAGAAATAAGAAATTTTTTTTTAAAACATCTGGGTATATAATAACAGTGATTAAGAAATATAGTTTTAAACTAAGTCAAGTTATTTTATTCGGACAGATCAATTGTTGAGCATCTTATGTATGCGTATGTATACCCACAATCCCAGCAGATCTTGTCTGACAATTTTTCGGCAATTCCTCGTATATACGAGTATATGTCTAAGTACACCGCCAATATGCTGCCGGTCGGTGCCTAAGAAATTCATTCAACATAAATTTATCTCCCAGCCTAGGGCTAGTTATTACGTACGCTGGTAGTGTAAGGTCGTTCACTGAACTTGTTATATATTTACTTCAAAGCATTGAAAATTAATGAACCTAACAGTTCTTGGCGTGCTCTATTATAGAGTACTATAGTTAATTGATGTTGATTCTACTCATTTTCTGTTTTATTTCAGTTTATACTATTTGATATTAGGTAATGAACTTATTTACAAAAAAACATCTTATTAAAATTGATAGCAACCCTTAAGTGAACCGTTCAATGCTAATAAATCAAAGCAAAAATTAATATATGCACTCTGTGGGACATTGTTGTGTCTAGACCAACCAGTGCATTTTTATAAATTGGCTCCCAGGGAAACTATTCTAAAAGATTTGCCGATAATGGTACGGCTTGATGAGATAGTAGGCCACTAACAGCTTTAATATAATACTCTCTCATCTTCCTGTTTGCTACCTCTAAAGAAAAGAAAACGTATTAAGTGTCATATTGCGAAGGTGGTTTTTTTAGCCCAGTCAGAATTTCGTCTGCAGCTTTTAGTTTCTTTTAAAAACTATTTAAATTCATTTACATCGTTTGCCAATTGCAGGTAATTGAAAAAATCCCTAGAACTGGGTTAGTTATAAACAAAAATCTTTTGTTTATATAATCTTTTTGTTTGTCAATCTATACGCAACAAATAATCTGAACACATTTAAAAATGGGTTAGTTATGTTACAAAAAACTCACTCACTCAGCACGCACCAACAAGATAAAACTAAACATATTACTTTTATCAGTGGAAACTAAGAACCCAACATCCATAATCTTTTTAGTCAGTAGCAAACCGTGAATGTTTTACCACAGTAAATCTCATTTGAGGATTTTACTAAATTAAAAATCGATCTTAATAATATTCCAAGAACAGCATTCTCTACAGAAAAAAAAAACAATTTACTTGTATGTCCTCGTATGTAATTTGTAGTATAAATAGAGTAGGTATATAAAAATAATGCTAATTTGTGAATATAACTAAGTTACTCTAAACGATATCAAAATTATTTTTCATGTACTATGTTTAATACAAAACACAAAATATTAAACACCTGGTTCTTGCAAAGAATTATATCCACAGAATTTGACAAATTTGAAATATATATTTGAACGATTACCTTTTTTAAATATAATTCCAGCACACAAGAATGGATGGATAAACCACTTTTTTCAAATTAAAATCAAACTAAGTTTTTGGAAGGTTGCACTTAACTCCTTTATGAAGTATCACTAAAAACCTAACTGAGGAAATACGTTATAAAATTGATTATATGATGCTTTATAATACAAAAATGTATTATTTCTAATTCATACCAAATACTTCAGCTGAGTGATAAATAAACGAAAAATTCATGTTTGGGGATGCCATTTTGCCACGTTTATTTTTAATATCTATATAAACTATGTAAAAAAACGGAATAAAACTTTGGTAACTATTTACACCATATATGGGCAATCCCCAGCCCCCGGGCCGGATCCGGCCCTCCACCAGCTCCAATCAGGCTCGAGAGAGATTCAGAAATTTCAAATAAAACGCAAAAAATTAAAGATTTAGCACACATAGTTTATTTGTAATTACTGTCAACCAACCTAAAACTGTATTCTTCAAATCATAAAGACTAAAATCGATAAATGATTTTATTAAGCGTACGCAGTGAAACGCCACTGATTGTGTCAGAAATAGTCATTAGAAAGAGACAGATAAAGATTCAGGAACCCGCCTGATGACCTTGAAGCGCTCCGAGCGATGCATTATGAGTAACGGTAGGCTCTGAGCGCTCGCTTCGCATATTCACGTACGATCAAGACTTTTAATTCGAGAGTATTGTTAGTAATACGATGCGGGAAATATTCGAGCAAATTCAGCTCAGAAGAAAAATAATCTATCAAGATATCTGGTTTTAAAAAGCGGACACAGAATGTCGTCAATTACAAAACAAATACTGATGAATACTTTTTTATCATGCACAGTGGTAAACCTATGTGTTTGTTGTGCAGTGAAACAATTTCTGTTAATAAGAATACAATATGAAGTGGCATTACTCCAGCAAGCATTTCGCTCAATATAATTTACATGCGTGCCAGTCAAGAAAGGATAAAATTAAAACACTAATTAACGATTTAAAAAAACAGCAGCAAATGTTCCACCCACAAAGATCAAATCTAGACACTGTTATTAAAGCTAGTTAGTTCCAAAAGAGCGAAAACATCGAATTTCTCTATTTCAGTCATATGGACTTCGAGCACAAGTTTTGGTGAATAATGTAATGCAAAATTATTAAATCACATTCTTACACATTCATAGAGGTTGCTCTTTCCTTCAGAATTCCGGTAAAAACTTTTCGTGAACCGACCATTGAAGGGGGACCATCTGTGCACACTCCAACTAATTTACAACACTGCTCAAAAGTACATCGCACCGCGACAAAAATATCTTTCCCAGTAGTGATCGCTTGTAGTGGCCGTAAAGCTAGTAATTCCTCGGTCACTACAAATTCTTTCTTCAACTCCTCGTATAAAAATAGCTAACTGGGCTGTGTCAGATAAATTGGTACTCTTATCCAAAGTAATCGGAAATGCTTGAAAACCAGCCAATATATCAGTCATTCTATACGTCGCGATAAGCTCCCTTTCTCAATCTCTCTTCTTTTCTGGACACAAATGTTCTGCAACATCTACTAGGCACTCTTTAACAAACTCTCCCTCAGAAAATGACTTCAATGTTTTTGCTATTTTGGAACTGAATATAAAACTAGATTTAACAACGCTGTCTAAATTTGATCTTTGTGAATGGAACATTTGTTGCTGTTTCCCGAAATCGGTAGAGACTTTTTTAATTGTATCCTTTCTTAAATGGCTCGTTAGTAAATTATATTGAGCGAAATGCCTGCTGGAGTAAGCCGCTTCATATTGTATTCTTTTAAAACAGAAATTATTTTATTGCACAACAAACACATAGGTTTACCATTGTGCATGATAAAAAGGTATTCATTAGTCCATTTGTTTTGGAATTGACGACATTCTGTAGCTATTTTGCTTTTCTTTTTTTTTAAACCAGACATCTTGATAGATTTTTTTTCTTCTGAGCCGAATTTGCTTGAATAATTCCCGCGTCTATTCTTATCAGTTGTCAAGAAGTAACGAGTTGACACGCGCGCTTAGCGGTTTATGTATTATCCGCAATAAGCAACTAGAATACTCTTGAATCGAGAGTCTCGATCGTTCGCGAATATGTGATGGGAGCGCTCAGAGCAGACTGTTATTCATAACACACCGCTCGGATTTTTTTGTGCGTTATTTGAAATTTCTGAATCTCTCGAAGGCCGGATTTGAGCTGGTGGAGGGCCGAAATAACGAACTTAGCAATGAGAAAATGTGCTGCCTTTCGGAAATATTGTTTAACAAAATTTGTACAATGTTTGACTCAATTGACGCCAGAAAACAATCATTATGAGACTAACCGTGAATATTCAGACGAGGGTAAGACCACGGCGTAAAACCAACTATTATCGAAGGTAAATACATTATATTATATTTTTTGTGCTACCTATTCCGTAAGTTAATTTAATAGACTTATGTCCCTGATATGAAAGTGTCACTTTTTTGACCCGGTCAAAAGTTTACTTTTTTGGCCCAGCAAAAAAGCTCCGTCCCTGTTCCTTTAAAAATATTGCCGAAAATACATTCGAATTCACAAAAGAAAACACAGTAAGGAAAAGTAGTTAACCTAATAAAATAACTTACTTGACGGATATACTTTGTATTTACTGTTGATTTCTTCACATCTTTCTGGTAGCAATAAAGCACAAGCATTGGCCACTGCTTCTACTACACCGCTTTCTACATTATAAGACACGTTTTTAATAATTATTGCGCGAGAGAAATTAATTTTATCTTTTTTAATGTTTATATTTTCGTTTTGTTCATATTTGTTTCGTAGCATATTTCATAGTTACCACAGACCACAGATTTATTTTTAGACTGCCAAGCCAAGCCATCATTTAACTCATTATAACAATACTTTTTGACGTTTTGCTGCCATCTCTAGTCCGAGTACCGAACTATGAGCACTTAGAAGCTGAAAATGATGCAGTTATCTGTAATTTCACCTTGCAAATTGGTGCGCCTTTTAAATACTTCTTATTTTCTAAAAACATTCGTGTACTGTGATAGTTACATCAATTTCAACAAACACAGTATAAGTGTATCCGTCAAATTCCTAATAATCATAGCCGGTTATACAATTTGTTTAATTATTTACATAATCTTAAATGTACAGGTATCACAAAACACTGATATGCACCTCGACTAATAGCGTGTATTTTTATGGCCTCGAATTCTTGCAAAGGGTATACTTTGCTAAAAAAGTTTCATTTACAAGCCTTGGTACATACTACAAACTACTGAAGCCAAATAAAAGTATAGAAAAATTAATATCTTAACAAACTCACATCAGGTCACTGTAAAACACTATATTTTCATGGCGTACCAAAATAATATAATCTATATGCACCATTATTTTATTTCCAACAGTTACGTTATGGTATAAAACACATCCACTAGCTAGATACCCTCACAATTTGAAATTCACGTATAGGAGGAAATACCGACTCCTAAAAGATTAACCACGTTCTTTATAAAACTGCCAGATATATATGCACTTATACGATTTGGTGTTGTAAACCTATTTATAAGTATAAATGTAGATACAATCTTTGCTATTATTAAAAGTAAACTTGAAAATGATATTAATCTTAAAGAATCCACAAAACTAATTATATGCAGTATACTTGAATTACTTGCATTTTGTCTTTAAAAAAATTACGAATTTGGCTAAAGATGTAGAAGTGATAAAAATTAGAAATATGTATCATGATTTTCCTATAAATATTAGCATTTTAAATGTTCCAGCAAATCTCACCTTATTAATATTTCCTCCAAAAGACGTGTACCAATCAAAAATTAGTATTTCTTGGTAAATTGGGTCTTATGCTTTTATAGATAATATCAAAAGAAATAGTATTTTTATTTATATGCATATAATATTAAAGAAACTATAATAGAAGCTGTTCTCGCCAAAAGAAAAAAATCGGTAAATTTCCTTTACCCGGAACTTCCCTCGTTATGAGTTTTTTCCATTTGTTAGGAATAGTGAAGTGTGGCCCAATTCAATTTATTTGTTACATATACTATCTTCATTTTAACTGGGAGACATTTTGTTCCAACATATTAGATTACTACCAATATTTTATCATTTTTTTTCTACCTATGCCACACTTGACTTTTGGGCATAATTTAAAATAAATTAAATAAAAAGTTTTTATATTGACATATACTTACATTGACATATACCGCCATTTTGCTACATCATGTTGAATTAGTCCGCAGGTATTTCCTAACCCCAAATAATAGACCACCCTAACAACAAGAAGATCGTTAACGAAAACCATTTAGAAACTTAATATCTGGGAAATATCTGCGAACCAACGTAGTAACTAAACACTGATAGTGTGGGTTTCATGCAGGATATAGAATCTATATATGTGTCCTGAGGATGCAACAATAAAGTGGCGAAACGTCGACAATTAAAAAAAAGCCTTTTGTTTCTTTATTGTTTTCTAACCCTAAATAATACACCACTTTAACATAACAACAATAGTCAGTCTTCCGGTTCGTCTCGTCGAATGCAGACCTCTGTGTTGTTAACATAAGTGGTGCCACGTGTTCGGTTTTGCTGCTTTATTTCGGGGGGAAACGGGAGACTCAACCGCTCAGGTGGAAACTTACGACCCCGCTAGAAAGGGAGCATACGCTGTGAACGTGTGAGGCCTAGTTGTTCCTGCATTCTATCCCGTTCGTCTGCCGCAGTTCTACATAGAATATTAGCGTAACGGCCGCTACGTGGCGGGAGTGGGAGGGATAAGGGGATAGCTTGAAAGAAAGGGTCATCTCGTGATATCAGTAGTACTCTCAAGGGGCACCTAGTGGAAGCCTAGATGCATTTCAAAATTTAAAGAGGAATTATTAAAGTATTTGAAAGATTCGGGGTATTCGGGAGCCTAGAGCTCGCCATCCGGATATCCTACCGATAACGCCTCCAAACTGGACCAAGGTGCAGGGTCGACTTCGAGGGTCGCCGATTTAACGACTCTGAGCCCCGGACGGAGGGCAATCTGGCGACTGCCTCGTAGCAAAGCCAATAAGTCCTGTTATGTAACAGGCTAAACAGGAATGAAGAAGAAGAACAACAATAGTATCGTTAACGAAAATCATAGAAACCTAACATCTGGGAAATATCTGCGGACCAACGGAGTAGGTTAAGACTGATAATATGGGTTTCATGCAGGATATAGGATCTATACATGTGTTCTAAGCAGGCAACAATTAAGTTGTGAAACATCGACAACTTAAAAAAAGACTTGTTTTTTTTTACTGGATCTTAACCCCAAATAATACACTACTTTAACAATTTTTTTTTACCATTATTCCGCCATATTGTATTTTTACCAAAATATTGCCACGTCTTTCCCATATGACCCTTAATTTTTGGTCAAAATTTAAAAATCTCGACTGCGGTTCATTCTAACCTAGAGCTCGTACTGTAAAATTATGTTATGTGAAACTAGTGTTTTAATATTCTACAGGTGTTGAATTTGAACACACCTGGCTCATAAGGCACTTTCCTTTCTACAAAAGTGTGTTAGATACTTGTTTGAGATGTGGGTTTTAAAGGGTTATATTTAGTTTCAACGTCAAAATTATCGTTCATTTTTGTGCCAGAAATGTGTACTTTCTTTCTAAGTTTCGTTTTTGTAGGATAGTTTTTACGTAAAACGTCTACGGGAGTTCCAGTGTGTTCTAGTGATGAGACCTTCTTTTCATCAAAGGATGCCAAAGATAACACAATTTATTATATTTTAAATCTAAAACCAAAAAAATCAGACAGACCGTGAGGAAGTAAAAATTTTAAAAAGAAAAGTAAAAATCATTTTCAAATAAGATATGTTGCCCCCCATTTTCTTAAGGAAGTTCCGTGTAGTTTGATAAAAAAAAATCGGCCATGACCATTTGTACCTATATAAATTACATTTTATTTTTCTATTTCTGTAACAAAAGGCGAGAGCCATTATGACAGGATTTACCAATTTTAACCGCCGTTTTAAGAAATATATTAAAAATCACCTGAAATAAAAAAAGTTCCAAAAAAACTCAAATTTTTGGTTGTTAACATTGACTTATACATATTTAAAATCTACTATTAGTAGATTTTGAAGGTTATTTATTTATGGATATATATATTATATTATGACATATTTTGTAGGTCACTGGTTTGCATATTGCATCACTCTCTGCTTTATTATAAACACAAATACGACAGACATCCGTTAAGCTTACTTTAAGGTCATTGATGGTAATCGCTACACATTTTTAGGATATTATTATGTCGTACACTGACCGTAACAATACCTCATGACATGTAATTTCATTAGAAGGTGTTTAAAAATGTATGGATCTAAATAGATTGTAATTTAGAAGATTTTTTATATGAGTAGGTTCAAATAAGTAATGCTAGCAACTCGCAATACGATGTGATGCGTCCGTCTGTGCTAATCGTCAATGCGATTCATCAATTTAAAATACATTAACGAATTGATAAATATTTTACCCACATTTGTGTACAATATTTTTGTCACAACACAAGAAAAAATCGTTAAAAAAGACTTATTACGTACGGCTATATTTACATTAAGTAACGCGCCAGACCATCACGCGTAATTTGCCGTTTTGTTTTACCTGACCCAGCCTACATCGGAATATTTTTACGTTCGACGCGTCGCACGTTGGAGCCGATTCCATGGAAATTACATTATTAATAGTCTCAATTAATATAAGAGTAACGTTATTTCAGCGGGCATTAATACAGATAATGTTTTTTTTTTAAATTACAGAGTAACAGAACAAATTATTTTTAAAAGGTTGTTATTAACAAACAAAGCAGACTTTACGATATTATACAATGCTATGCGTTATTTCCCTAACATCTTCCTAACTATTATCATTTGTTTTCGCGCCTACTTTGTCCTGTTGTTAACTTAGTGGGTTGTGGGAAAACATATATTCTCAATTCCGTCTGCCGGTCTGTATTTCTGTCTGTCTGTACATTTGGGCATGCTAAAAACTACTTACCCGACTGACTTAGAATGTTTGTCAAAACGTAAGGGTCATTTGGGGATGAGATGGGAACATTTAGTAAAAAATCTAATACGTCGGAACAAACTGCGATCTAGCAAATGTTAAAAAGTTAAAAAAATTACTTTCTCATTTCACTGCAGATATTGCAAAAAATCAAGTGTGACATGGAAATGAACTGGTAAAATTCTGGTACGAATGGAAGCTGGTGAAACAAAATGACGACCTAATAAAATGTTTACAAAGTCAGTCTGAAAAAACTACTCTTTCGATGGGGATCAAATTTTTCGCAAGAATTAAGTGAGATATATAGATCAACCATTCAAATCAAGTGCCTATTGCCTGCCTTTCGACATTGATCAGTGTCATCCTCAGGGTTAAAAATATAATACATTCATTTACGGGTTCAAAAATTAAAATCATAAACTAGAATAAATATACAATCGATTTTTAAAATTACATAAAACTAGGATTTGTAAAATATCAGTAAAATTTGTTGCAAACCGGTGTTGATCCCAATAAGTGTTTAAATATTATAGTATTATGATTTATAAGGATATATCGCACGTCATTACTTGGTGCATTGAAGCTGTTTACTGTTCAGATAATTTAAAAAAGGCTACAATGAAACCTTTAGCCAAAATGAAATCTCCAAATGCATACACAGATCTTAGACCGATTAGTCTCCTCCCTCTATTTTCAAAATGCTGGAACGAGTGGTTTATATCCAAGTTTACGACCTTGCCATTTCTCATATCATTCCTTCTATTCCGTAAGAGATATATTATAACTACCGTTTTAGTGAATATTTTAAACGACGTTTTAAAATCCCTTGATTTAGGTAATTGTGGTGATTTAATTCTATTAGATTTTTCAGAAGCCTTCGATACAATCGATTATGCCTTACTGATTTCAAAGCTTCAAATGTAGCCCACATTTTATCAGCTATCTTCCAGGGGTTTATATATGGACCTATTCTCTTTTGCGTCGACACTGCCAATATGTAAAAACCATATAAAGTACATAAATATTCAGTACTTTGCTGATGAAACTCAGTTCTTTTTTCTTTTTAAAGTGAGTGACGTTGATCGCGCTATGAATGTCTGAATGAAAATTTGTCCTCCATTTCTCAGCATTTCAAAACTAAGAATTTAAAGCTTATTGTTAGCAGATGTTTAATAAATGTTTAAATTTATAATAAAAGAAAATGTCTAGAGAGTAACCTTTTATTGATTGATTGTCGATTATCATTCTTTAAATATTATGCATTGGGCCAGAAATCTTGCTCTCTAAATTGATTGTAAACTAGGATTTCCTGTGCATATAACACACATGGTACAGAAATGTTATGTTGCTTCGGGATTGTTGTATTATAATATTAACATTATTAATTTTAAATTGCTCAAAAAACTATCCGAAGCATTAAACATACCGGTCATAAATTATGCTAAATTTATTCATTTCTCTTGTCTTGATACAGTCATAAAGCAGCGCCTACAAAAAGTTTTGCATTCTTCTGTGAGGTTTGTGTACACACTGCGCAAATATCATCACATTTAACACAAAAAATGACTGAATTGGAATGAACGGGTATTATATTAGGGACATAGGCTAGCATCTTTATAGCAATCGCGATGTAAATTAATTTTAAAAACAGAAGCAAAATTTTCCTGCCTAGTTTTCGAACTGCACTTTTTACTAGATCTTAAGTTAGTGTTACTTTTAAAATATACAGAGAACAGATTTCTCGTAGAAAAATAAAGTCTTACTTTTTAAATCAATTTTGATATAGAAATCCCATTTATTGTTACATATTCCCTTTCTTTTATATATTATAACATGCAATGTAATTATTATTATACAAACTATATATTGTAATTTTTAAGTTTTATTAGTTTGCATTTGAGGTAAAATTATTAATCGTTTTTATTTTTAGTAGCTTTTAATAAAGCAAAATTTAAATGTAATATTCATTTACCATACTAAATAATAATAATAATAATTTGAGACAAGAACTAGGAAGACTCACAGAATTTCGGAACAATGGACACTTCTTCAGCAGACTAAAGACGCGCATTAAGAAGTCAGGTACAAACCACACCAATCTCAATTATCAACAAAAACTAGATGAAAATCAATATACACTTAATGCTCAAAGAGAAAACGACAAAAGAGCATAACTGAAATGCTACATGTATACAATCTCAAAGTGATCAAAATTAAACCCCACAAATAGAATTTGACTCTATCACTAAGAAAGAAGTTAGCAGCTTTATTAAGGGAACGAGCAACTGGAAGTCGCCAGGAGTTGACTATATTCACAATTTCTGGTATAAGAAATTTGAGGTCTTCCATGAAGCTATGGCCCGTCATTTCACCAAAATAATGCATCATCCGGAAATAACCCCCGCATTTCTAATGCTAGGCACTACAACAATGCTACCCAAAAAGCAGAAGACCCGTTTCAGTACAGGGTTGCCCACCATGAACATAATCTTAACAGGATACATTGCAAATCGTATCTAGTACCATATTGACAGGCATAACCTATTAGCCGAGGAATAGAAGGAATGCATTCGAGACCATCAAGGATGCAAAGAACAACTTATGATCGACTCTGTGATACTTAAGCAGACACAGGAAAATAACGCAACATACACACAGCTTTTATAGACTATAAAAAGGCGTTTGACAGTGTACCACATTCCTGGTTCGTAGACGTATTAAAAATATACAAAATTTACCCTACGGTCATCAATTTCCTGACATCTATCAAGTACCAGTATAGAACGAGCCTGAGGATCTATAATGACGATCAATCTATTACCACCGATGAGGTACACATCAATAGGGAAATTTGCCAAGTAAACTCGTTAAGTCTACTGTGGTTCTGCTTAACGATGAACCCCCTCTCCATGTTGCTCAACAATACAGGACGTAGCTTCAACATCAAAGCCAATATAGACAATTCCCGAACCATATCCCACCTTCTGTATATGAATGATATTAAGCTCTATAGTGGAAACCATAACTAACTACGAAAACTTATTGACATGACATACACTTTCTTGAAAGACATCTATATGGAATTTGAAATAGAAAAATGTAAAGCCTTAAACATCGAAAAAGGTAAAGTCATTCATGGTGATATAGCTCTACTCTATGGAGAAATAGTTTTAGCGATGAACCAAGGAGAGACCTACAAATACCTAGCATTCCAAAAAGCTAGATTGCTCCAGGATAAGCAAGGAATGACCAAGATGAAAGATGAGTACGTTCAAAGAATGCGAGCTCTTCTAAAGACAGAACTGAACGTCGGAAATCGTATTACAGCAGTTAACACCTCTGCTGTGCCCGTGCTGACCTACAGTTTCGGAATTTTGAAATGGACTAGCACGGAGCTAGAGGGACTACAACGAACTCCTCACTTAATGATGACCAAGTACAAGTCACCCCATCTAAGATCATCAAATCTCCGAATGACCTTACCACGAAGAGAAGGTAGGAGATCCCTTGTGGACTTGACCAGCTGCAAAAATTGAGACATTTCTTCACCAACAAGGCACGAACATCAACTCGTAGTCTCCACTCCATCTCACAAGTTCTAAAGTCACTTTCAGACCCCGACAAATAAGAAAAGTGCGCTCAAATGGCACTCTTCACAATGACTTCAATCAGCCACGCATAGATAAGGAAGTATCCACAGGTGGCTGAAGGATGGATAACTATTCCCAGAGACGGATTTATGATGGTAATACAGGACCAAGATATTAACACCCGAAATTAATCTTCAAAGACCGGTCCGTTGAATCCGATAAGTGTCGAAAATGTAGCGAGAGATCAGAGACTATACAGCATATAATATCTATTGGCACTTATTTAGCAAACATGGACTACCTCCAGCGATATAACCAGGTGTTTAGCATCATACGTGTATGTGTAACATCATACACCACAAGCTTGCCAATAAATTCGGACTCCTGAATTTAGGATATTTGTTGAGAAATTGATTGTCAATTTCGATAAAATAATAATAATAATAATCCTAATAATAATTATTTTTGTTAATATTATTATTATTTTAGTGGAGTCTCAAACTGATTATTGATTAATATTAATTAGAAACTATTAGATTTTTTAGTATTATTTCTATAGATCAAAACACAACCAGAAAAGAATAGTGTTCCGACCTGGTGGCGTTGTGTTCAACGCGGCCTAAAATTATGATGTGTGTAACCCGCTGTTCCGGTCGCTGACTGACGGAAACGAGATTGCCGTTCACATTAATCGCCGCTCTTTGATGCTTAACACACTTATGGCCTTAATTCATACAAAATGTTAGCTAATATTGTATAAGGTTTCAACATTAACTTTGGTTAGAATATAATTATTGAAAAAAATTCGTATGAAGAGGTAAATTTCAAAATAATCGAAAATGTGTTAACTTACTTTATGAGAGTGATAAGCTTGATGTAAATGGTAGCATATACCCGATAATATCAATTTCCATTTCATATTTTTAAGTTCTTTGTTTGACTATAAAGTTTTCGAAATCTTAAGTTCCGTGTCTAGAAAAACATCGTGTGGAGTCGATCGTCTGCCGTGTAATCTGGTATACAAATGTGTATCAGAAATAATAACTAATACACATAACTAATTAATCTGTAATAATGTACCAAGAAGATAGGTCTATTGCCTTTATGTCAATTTAGAAAAAACTACCGAATTACATTTTTGTCCTCATTTAAAATTCTAGCATGCAGGCAATTTGGCTTTACAACTGAACGCTCCACTCATGACGCAAGATTTTCAGACTACTCGAAATTACTTCATAATTTTAATAAAATAAAATCTATGGGAATTTGTATGACTTTACCAAAGCATTTGATACTAATCATCACTCATTAACCTGTCTTGTTTTTACTCTCTTCAAGTTTCTTTAATGTTTTATAATCGAAAATTTCTATTTTATGATAGTGCTAAGCCTGATATAAATGGTAGCATACCTGCTAATACCAATTGCTTCTTTTTTGTAAATAACAGCTGCGTAACTATCGCGGGTGATACTTCTGCAATAGTGCAAATTATTATGATTTGCTCTATTTTGGGACAAATCAATGTGTACAGGGTTTTCCCGTATATTTTTCCACCCACCTAGAGAGTTTATTTGAATAGATATGGAAATGTCGTAAATACAAAAGTTGTTGGGTTTTTTATGAAAATTTAGAATATTATATCATTAGTGCGAAAATATTATTAGAAATGTCAAATTTTGACAGGTTGTCAGTTTTTTTAAATGAAACACTCTGTATATTAAATCATATTCTTGAAGATCTTTTTTTTCTAATTTCAAATATATATACTTTTAATATATTCTGTCAATTAATTTTGGATATATAAGCGTTTAAACATTAAAGAAATAGTAAGGTAATTTGCGCTAAAACATAGTGAGCCATGGTCAAGACAGTTGCAATGAACAACGCCTTTTTGACGTTTACCGGTCAGAAGTAATTATTTACGAGCATTTTTAATATCTAATAAGTTGGACGATGGGTTATTTGGAAGAAGAGAAACTCGATATGATAGAATTATTTTATTTACATGGTAAAAATGCATCGATAGCTCGTAAATGAATATTATAGACGGTTTCCAGATAGACCAACACCGACTTGACAGGACAATATTAAACATCGCTAAACAATCGAATGAAAGAAAAACACTTAAGCGAAAAGTTAGAATAGTGGAAAGAAACGCTGAAGAAGATTTAAATATTTTATTATATTTTGAAGGTAATTTTGAAACTTTTGTATTAAAATAATTTATTCTTGTTTTAGAAAATCCTGAGCGCTCAATTCCCGATGCAGCCACTTTTTTTAATAAATCATGGCATAAAATCCACTCAGTTCTAAAATATTATAAATATAAGCCATATAAGTTTTTACCTACTCAAGAATTAACCGATCAAAATAAAATAGACCGATTACACTTCTGCCAAGGAAGAAAATCCCTACATGTTTGGTGTGACCTTCTTAACAATCATGTTATTGGACCTATATTTTTTAATGGGAATTTAACCGGACAAAGGTATCAAAAGTTATTAAAAAACGAAATCGAGGGGCATTTAGAACAACTACCGATTAATTCATATCTTAATTTGATATGGCAACAAAATGGTGCCCCTCCTCATAATGTCCAGCCGGTCAATTTTTTAAATGACAGATATCCATTTTGGATTGGAAGAGATGGACCATTAAGATGGCCAGCAAACAGTCCCGATCTTTCTCCGTTGGACATATTTTTGTGGGGTTATCTGAAAAACAAGATATACTACAATAGGCCAAGAACCATCCAAGCTTTAGGGCAAAATATAGTCCAAACAATCGACGATTTAAACAACCAATCACCTCATTTTATCTACGCATTTATACACAGAAAATTTAGAAGAAATATTTAGAAATGCGTTATAAACCAAGGAGGCTATCTAGAAAACCAAAACTTAGTTCTTTAAGCTAATATTATTATTTAACTACTTTATATTATTGATTTTTTATGGTATTGTTTCTTTCCACTATTCTAACTTTTTGCTTAAGTGTTTTTCTTTCATTCGATTGTTTAACGATGTTTTTTATTATGCTACGAGTCGGTGTTGGTCTATCTTGAGACCGTCTATGATATTCGTTACGAGCTATCGATGCATTTTTACCATGTATATAAAATAATTCTATCATGTCGAGTTTTTCTTCTTCCGAATAACCCATCGTCCAACGTATTAGATATTAAAAATGCTCGTAAATAGATACTTCTGACCGGTAAACGTCAAAAAGGCGTCGTTCATTGCAATTGTCTTGACCATGGCTCACTATGTTATTAAATTACTTTACCATTTATTTAATGTTTAAACGCTTATATATCCAAAACTAATTGACAGAATATATTAAAAGTATATATATTTGAAATCAGAAAAAAAATATCTTCAAGAATATGATTTAATATTCAGGGTGTTTCATTTAAAAATACTGACAACCTATCAAAATTTGACATTTCCAATAATATTTTCGCACTAACGTTATAATATTCTAAATCTTCTTGAAAAACTCAACAACTTTTGTATTTACGACATTTCCGTATCTATTTAAATAAACTCTCTAGGTGGGTGGAAAAATATACGGAAAACCCCAGTACATAATGTTTCCCTCTGGTGCGAGAGAAATCGTCAGTGTCTCAGTGGTGCCAAGACTAACACAATGAAATTTACTAATATTAGGGCAATTGTGTATAGATCCCTGCTGATAGATATAAACTTACTGATAAAACAACTGTAGGCAGTAAAATTTGGGTATTACTATGACCAACACCTTTCTTAGAATACCCACGTGAAATATGTCTGTAACAAACTCCCTTTCGCTGCAACTAAGAAACTTTTGTTGACTCAAACACTATTAGAGTATTTTATTATGCTGCAGTGCAGTCAATTCTGCTACATTTTCTATTTTTTTCATGCAACTTTAGCAATATTTTACGAATCGTATTTAGCGAAAAAAAAACAAGGGGCTCTGAAAAATCTGTATTCCCTAATGTACACTTACTCAGGTTCAAGATGGTTTTGAAGTTTGTTCCTTAAAAATGTTTAACCATTTGCGTATTCATATAACCAGTATTCAAAATTTTAATAAATTTAAATTTGTAAACAAACTAAAAAAAGTGTAGTTATATAATAATTGTGTTTTATTATGGTATGACATTATTATGCTGTAACTACTATTTAAATATATGTTTTTACACTGAACCAAACGTCTCTGACAATGGGGAGTTATGCAAATCTACCTGATTGTTCAGTAATAGCCCAGATGTTTTAAATTTATTAATTTCCATACTTTCTAGAAAATTGAGTTTTTTTGATTTTATTTCAGAATGAAGAAGTTAATATGATTCTTTTAATAGATGAGTACTATAATGTGAATTATTTAAATTTTTTATGTAACTTGTTTTATGTTCTTTTATTCTTTTTTCAAAACATCTGCCAGTTTGACCAATATACATTTTAGGACATGAACCACACGTCAGCATGTAAATTCCTAAATTACTTCTTTTTTTTTTGAGTAAGTTTGTTATTTTTTATTATTTTCCCTAACATATTGTGGGTCTGATTTTTAACCCATTTCTAGAAATAATTTACCCTTAGCCCTTACTTGATGGACATTTATTATCACTAGTATAATAAATAAACAAACTATATTTGTTTAGTTGATTTCCACTAATTCATTTTCGTTTCACAGCTGTTTCGACACACTGTGTCTTTTTCAAAAACCAATTTAAGACTGATACTAAAACTAGATTTGTTAACAATAAGAAAAGAGTCTACCTATCTAACCCTAGAAGATGTTAGCTATAAATATTTCACATTTTAATTCCTATCCTAGACTTTCCAAGTAATTTAACTTGTAACTTTTATTGACTGAATGAAGCGTTTTAAATTCATTATTAAAATTATGATTTGTTTCTAGTAAATGTTTTGCATACTTGGAATCATTTTTTTGTTTAATATTTGATGTTTTGTGTTCTTTGATACATTTATAAAAATATCTACCCGTTTGACCAATAGAGAGTTTCGCAAGAACAGCATTTTAATTCATATGGTCAAACTGGCTAACCTAACCGCCACATACCAAATGTCCGCGTATTCGCTGAGACATACCGAAGTATCGCTGAAATTGGATCCGTGAAACGTAAAAGTGATGCCGGTGCTCCCCTCGTATGTCAACGAGATGATGAGGAAGAAATATTCAGGCCTTTTGAGGACGATCCAACCACTTCAACTACTACAGTCTCGAGGCACATAGAAGCATCACAATGGAAAGTTTGCCCAACGATACACGGAGTTGGACGCCATCCTTACCATTATACCCCTGTCCAGGGCTTGGAGGAAGGTGATCCTAGGAGATTAGAATTCTGCCGCTTTATGATAAATTCAGACGCAGAAAATGTAACAGACATTTTATGGACGGATGAGTCAAATATAAATCGTGAGGGCATATCTAACTTCCACAACCTACATTATTGGGCAGAAGAAAATCTCCGTCTAATAAGGGAAACTAGTTTTCAAAGGAGGTTTTCTATAAATGTGTGGATGGGACTCATTGGCGGTTTTTTAATAAGACTACACTTTTTTCAAGGCAATTTAAACGGGGAAATTTATGCAAATTTTCTAAGGGATGACCATCCGGTTCTTCTAGAAAATATTCCTCTCTCCGTCAGACAGCGAATTATACATATTTCAGGACGATGGTTGTCCAGCGCATTATCGGCTGACAGTACGGCAGTTTCTGGATCAACGTTTTCCTAACCGTTGGATTGGAAGGGCAGGCCCAATACCTTGGCCAGCGCGAAGCCCCATCTTAACTCCTCTTGACTATTATGTCTGGAGGCATATGAAAGAGCTGGTCTAGGCAACCCCCGTAAATACCCCAGGAGATCTTAGGCAAAGGATAATCGACGCCTCCCAACACGGAATACCTTGACAACTAGAATAACAAAGACCGAAATAAGAAGACACTGCCGAGCATGTATTCGAAATAATGGCTCTCATTTTCAATAAGATTTGTAAAAAATAATTACTAATATGGAAATAATAAAAAAATTAAATGCTTTTTTTTTCAAGTACGTTTTTTATTGTTTATCTAAAAATAAAAACAGTATCAAGTACTTTTGGTATCGTTTGTGCCTTGTTAGACAACTATTGCAATAAAGAAGTTTCAAGAAAATTTGCACAAATATTGCTTGAAGATTTTTGTAAAAATAACCGATATTTTTATTTAAAATTTTCCTATGATCTAAATAATTCCCGAAATTTTTTCACTCCAAACATAAGGCTCCAGTATTGGGAAAGTAATCCAGTTGAAATGTTAAAAAAAATATAGTCCATTTTTTGGGAAATAACTTTTAAGTCTCTACCTTAAAAAAAAAGAAAAATGAAATATCTCAAAAACGATAAAGTTTTTTATAATGCATGTTAGGGTTAAATTAACTCCTTACTTCATCCCCTATCACATCTCCAAAAGAATGTATCGAATTACCAGTAACCCTGTATATATACTCACACGGAGGAAACTCCCTGAAGTCAACACTATTTATTGATATCACATGTAAATATATGAAATGAAATATTAACTATCGATTGAAATGTTATTAAGCTTTCACTAAATAACTCTAAATAGAAAAAATACTTCCAACACATCAGCATATGTGTGTGGCTTTTGAACGGTTGCAAATTATGCCTGCAATTATTTCTGAAGGATGAACCTGTACAAAATAATAAATTGAACGTTATACAAAATACTTCGTTACTAATTACTGAAATTGTTAAAATAAATTTCCTTTATGCGAAATTATAATGGAACCCACTGACCGTTATTGGCAGATGCACCATGCTATTTCACAAAGGCCGATAAAATCGCTTCTCTCGAATAAGGCCTAGATCGGTCTAACGAAACTGTACGTGAAATTACGCTAATAAACTACAAGTGTTTTATCTAAGAACGGTGAGTGATATAGTTCTATTCAAACAGCTTACAAACGGGTACGATGGAGGCTAGAAAAGTTATGTTATTAACATGGAATACCCAGAAAGCAGTCATTTTGTTTTGTGGTAAAATACAGATAATTCTTCGCTATGTTTTTTAATTTGGGGTAGGGATCCAAAAAAAAAGTCAAATATTCAAAAAAGTCTACGTTTCGCAATTTATTATTGCATCTTCAGGACACTAAAAGACATACATAAAAAGATATAGCTCTACAAGATATCAATTTAAAAAATAGTAATGTAAAAAAAATGCTATACTGACTGTGAAAAATGCTATATTGGCTGTGGCTGTGAAATTTTTGGAAATCATTACAGACAAAAACACATAAATTACGATAAATACATAACTAAATATTTTGTTTTTAATCTGAAAAACAATGCACAATAAAATTAAAAATTAAAAAGTATGTACTTACATTTTAAGGATTTGACTTTCATAGTCATATAAAAAAATACACGTACAACACATAGGTAAAAAAAGTGAAAATCACATACATGGGTTACAAGATCAAAATGAAACACCACAACTAATTAAAACAACTCAACCCAGCTCAACTTGTTCAACAGTTGTTTGAGAATAGCAATATACCAAATATTCTTCCGTGTTATTGGAGAAAAAAAATAGTAATATTTTTTTACCTTTTTTATGTATTATAAATCGCCTGCAAATAAATTTTAGGATACGGATACAGTTATTTGCTTTTATGAATTATATTGAAATATTCAGTACTGAGATTTTCTAAATCGGTTTTTTTTATTGACTGAATTTTTATTCTGTTGTATGTGTATCATTCATGAGATTAATCTCTTTTTATAGTTAGTTTGGGTATCCAGTACAGATGTATTGTCAAAATCGAAACCATACCCTGTATCTCTTTTACGTTCTACTAACACTCACGAGATCTCGTGAAGTGAAGATCTCTGAAGTTGCCTCGTGCAATTGAAGGCGAAACGTCGGAAAGTGATTCCATTTTGACACGGTTAATTCCAAGAACCATGATTTCTTAAAGAATACTATATGTGTATCTTCAACTGTTTTTGATTTATTGATGTTTGTAAATTGACATTTTGGCTTCTTTGAGCCGTCATAGCAGCTGAACGGTTGGACTTAGAGCAAAATAACTTTCACATTCCTATCTTAGTTTTTGATAAGTTATCTTATGATGCCAGTCAAACAAAAAACGGAAATTATTTTGCTACCTATATTGAATATATTCATATGAAATGTAGGTGATGCAGGTGATCACCTTACTTCAAAATCACTGTAATTTTGACGTATTAGTAGATATTATATTAATTGGCCGTAATGGGATATTCGTTAAATGAAAAACTACAGATTGTAACGTTGTATTATAAGTGTCAAAAAAACGCCAGTGAAGCAAGAAGAACATATATTGCCAATTTTCATAGAAATATATCCGTAAATACGATTATAAGGATTAAAAACCTATTTGAAGAAACTAAATCATTACATAACAAAAAAAACTCAGGACGAAGTGTATATCGAGACAGAACTATTTTAAATTATTTTTTAAGAAATCCCACCATGTCAATTTCGGATGCTGTTCGGGACATTCGGTATGGCCGTCTACCTGAACGTCGAAGTGTCAGCCAGGGAACCGTTCACAGAACTTTACAAATGTATAAACTCAGGCCTTTTCCCATACTTCCACTTCAGCATTTAACAGCTGCGCAGAAAGAAAGTCTCTTTCAATTTGGGTCAAACCCTGATTTGTTTAAAAAAAATGTTTGGACAGACGAGGCCAAATTTACCTCCTCAGGAATATTTAATTGACACAATACGCATCACTGGGCTGTAGAAAATTTATATTTTAAACCACTAAATTTCAAGAGAGAAGTTCCATTCATGTTTGGTGTGGTGTTAAAAATAATAAAATTTTGGGGTCCAATATTTTATAATGAATCACTAAGTGGTCCACGACATCATAATTTCCTTCAAACCCAAATTGAAAACCTTTTGGAAGAATTGTCCTTGGAGGAATATCGGAATTTAATTTGGCAATAAGACGGAGCTACTCCCCATGCCACGCGTGATATTAGAGACTTTCTAAACCCACGCCATAATGGATGGATTGGAAGGAATGGAACCATCGCTTGGCCAGCCAATAGCCCTGATCTTTCACTTTTGGATACCTTTCTTTGGGGGCATCTCAAGAACGTCGCATACCAAAGTAGAAAGAAAATATTGATGAAATTATGGACAAAATTGTGAACGAAATTTATAGACTTAATCAAGAAAATGAAATTATAACTGCAAGTTTGCAAAGGCTGCAGAGGATATCAATGTTGCTACGAGAATAATGGGGTACACATTATGCATTTAAATTAAAAGTTATTATATTTTGTTACTTTATTGTTAATATTAACTATTGTTTTTTTGTTATGTAATGATTTAGTTTCTTCAAATAGGTTTTTAATCCTTATAATTATTTTTATGGATTTATTTCTATGAAAATTGATAAAATAATACACCGTTACAATCTGTAGTTTTTAATTTAACGAATATTTGATTACGGCAAATTAATATAATATTTACTAATACGTCAAAATTACAGTGATTTTGAAGTAAGGTGATCATATGCATCATCTACCTTTCATATGAATATATTAAATTAAATAGTTACTAAAATAATTTCCGTTTTTTTGTTTGACTGGCATCATAAGATAGCTTATCAAAAACTAAGATAGGTATGTGAAAGTTGTTTTGCTCTAGGTCCATCCGTTTAGGTGCTATGACGACTCAAAGAAGCAAAAATGTCAATTTTCAAACATCAATAAATCAAAAACAGTTGAAGATAGAGATATAATACCTTTATTAAAAATACTAGAATTGGCCATAAAATTGAAAAATGTAATAATATATAGGGTGTTCCGTTTTAGAAACGCAACATCCTTGGCGTAAGTCGTTTTTTTCTCATTCAACTGTCTTTTTGTTACGATTTTCAAATTCTCCCAGTTAAAATACATCGATTTGCTATTTTGAATTTCTTGAGAAATACGGGGGAAGTAAAAAAATACCGTTTTTCCTCCTCATTGGAAGACCCTGTACAAGTACATTTCCATCTGTCTACCCCATTGGTGCCTCTTTTTCACTTAAATTTACTGTTCATATACTGATACACTATGATTATTCAAAATAATTTTTTAGGAGATTCGTCAAATATGCATCAAGAGTGATACTTATAACCATCAAAAATAAATACATTTTTTCTGTTTCATTAACCGACTAACTATAGGCAGGTGTATGTATTTAAAATGCCAACATAATAATTTGCTACCATCGAGCTGATCAGATCAGTACCAAATAGTACAAGTCGGTTTTAACCTACTTCTAATTATCGTAACGATTTAAAATTTCGCAAATGTATGTAATTCGGCTGACAAAACAATAATCTGGCATTCGATAGTACCAAATGTTACCTGTCGATTTTAACCCCTTTCTAAATGTCATATCAATTTAAAATTTTGCAAATATATGTAATTTCGAGGAAAATATAATAATCTGGTACCGATGCATGGTATCAGCTAGTAATGAGTTTGGACTCATTTGGTTTGTTCAGATGATTTCATTAAACAAAATAAAACATAATTTAAAAAAACTAGAAAAACGCACTAAAAAGTACAAAATAATGTAATCTACTTAAAGTATTTTGATATGATCTATACATTTTACTTTTGACAATTTAATGGCTATACCAAAAAGCTTGAAGCGTTTTGTAGAAATTAATGTACTTTCAATGCTTCTCTAAAAGAAACGTAACCAAAATATGCCCCATTTGGCATAGTCATTGAATTGACAAGCGCAGACTGCATATATCGTAACAAAATATGTTAATCAACTTATATTATTTTATACTTTTTAGTGCCCTAATTAGACCGTGTCAAATTGGAATTACTATCTGACGTTTCACCTTCGATTGCACGAGACATCTTCAGGGATCTTTACTTCACGAAATCTGAAAACTGAATGAGCTCGAAGGTATTTAAACGGGTTTTTATTCCCGACTTGTACTCGCCGAACCGCGATCCTGTGTTAAGTTAGGTTAGGTTTCCATGTATGATGTAGCCTGTAACTCGTATTCCTATTGACATTTTTTGTATGTTTAAAAATTTTAATTTATTCTCTAATTTTTCGTTTATAAAATTGAAATTTTCTTAATTCACTTACTAGAAAAACAGATTATTTTATAGAAAACTCTGCATATTTCGTGGAAAAACTTAAGGCAATCCAGTTGGATGCCGAAGATATTTTGGTCAATTTCGATGTAGAATCACTATACACAAATGTTCCTGTCAACGACTGAATTTCCATTATATCAGACATTTTGGATCATAATGATCTTGATAAGAACTTAATAGCCCTAGTGGAAGCTTAACTTGCATCTACTTATTTCATTTTTCAAGAAACTGTTTATGAACAAACTTCGGGGGCAGCCATGGGATCTCCTCTATCACCTGTGGTAGCGAATATCTTTATGGATGCCTTTGGTTCAGATATGGAGATAATACTCTTGTTGTTTGGCCTCATGGACAGGATAATCTCCTCACATTTCTGGATCACCTTAATCAATATCATCATAATATCAAGTTCACAATGGAAATTGAATCTAATGGAACGATTCCCTTTCTAGATGTATGTGTTCAAAGGAAGGAAAATGGTACATTAGGACATTCTGTGTATAGAAAACCGACGCATACAAATAGATACTCAAATGCAAATTCCCACCACTATTCAGAACAAAAGAAATCTGTTATTAACTCACTAGTATTTAGAGTTTTTTCGATTTGTGATCAAGATTCTCTAACATATAATCCAACTCCGCCAAAGGGGAATGATGAGGAGCCACCGTTAGGCAGTGTTGTTCGTCCCTGCACACATGGGACTACAGACAAAATAGGACCAATACTTCGGCGGTCCAACATACGTACAATCTGTAATGCACATAAGAAGATTGGACAATGCTATCGATCCCTGAAAGATATTGTGCCTTTTCAGAAATCCCTTGCTCCTGTGGAGAAGTGTATGTGGGAGAAACAGGACTCTCAATATCAAATGGATTTAAAGAACCTGAACGATGTGTTAAAAAGAAACAACTTGTTCAATCTACTGTAGCTGAACACCAGCATACCACTGGCCATATTATAAATGTAAAGGAAACTAATGATCTAGCATCGGTTCCAGGGTTTTATAAACGAAAAATTAGAGAATTCATTAAAATTTTTAAACATACGAAAAATTTACGTTAGTTACGGTCGTCTACATCACACGTGGAAACCGATCTTAACACAGGGTCACGGCTCGGCAGGCACAAGTCTAGTATAAAAGCCCGCCTAAATCTCTTCGAGCTTATTCAGTGTCCAGATCTTGTAGACTAAATACTCCTGAAGATGCCTCGTGCACTCGAAGACGAAACGTCGGATAGTAATTCCAATTTGGCACATTCTAAGAACCATGATTTATTAATTGACCAAAGCCGTGAAAGGTTACGTTCTATATTGCTAAAACATGTATCTTTTCCTGATTCTGATCTGGCTTTGTATTATAAGTACCCCATTTTTATTTTCCTCACTGATTTTTTTTTTGGTTTTTCAAATTACTTCTCATTTTTTTTCTTCGCTCGTAGGAGTATCGTGGAAAAATCACCCTCCAAGATTTATGCAGTTCTTTTCGTTTTAAGATGTTCTCCTATTTTCGCCACTCTGTCGGTCTGGCGGTCTGGCGGTCTGGCGCCCTGTCATTCCGTCTCTACGCGGTATAGCTCAAAAACTACTTATCTGATTGACTTCATATTTCTGGTAAAAATATCAAGGTTCATAGGGGGATGAAATAATTACATTTTGTTAAAATTTCAGTATGGCGGAACAAAATTTCGACCTTATAAAATGTAAAAAAATGCATTAATAAGACACTACTTATCGAATGCGGATTTCAAATTTTTGGCAGAAATAAAGTCTTATATAGAGACAAACTGGTAAAATGTTTATATACATTTATTATGGTGGAACAAATAGCAGGCCTAAAGGTTTAAAAATTCATTACTAAAAAACTTTTTTTCCACAAAAATCATGTGTTAAACAGGGATAGACTGCTAAATTTTTAGTGCGAATCCTATCCTAAAAAGTTTAGGTATTCGATAAAATTCCAATTCCTGGAATAAAACTTTTTTTTTGATGGAGGAAAATAATAAAGGACCTAAATTATTTTTTGTAGACTACGCAAATAATGTTATGAAAAATAGGTAAATAAATAATAATAATAATAATAAATTTTAAACTAAAAAAACTGAAATAAATTATAGTTTGTAGGACTTATTATTAGTTATTACCGAATAATTATACGCATAACATACAGGGTGTCCCACGACGAACTGCGGCGATCGATTTCTCAGAAAGTAGGCTTTGGAAAAATTTGAAATTTTAGCAGCTTGCTAAAGATGGGGCAATTCGCGCAAAATATTTTCAATATGGCGGCACTTCCAGTTATACCGGAAGTAGACGCCAACTTTCTTTTTTTAAATAGAACACCCTGTATATTATCGAATTTTTGGCATTCCTCGAAAAATTCTAGGTATATTTCATGTATAATATCCTATATCTAAGTTGAACTATTTTTGAGATATTTTGAATTTTATGTAAAAAATGACGTTTGCATGTCTAGACTTAACTATAAATATCTGCTTATCGAAGTCTCTATTATTTATTTGCGGGTGGCTTCCTTGTCCAAAAGGATCCACTTTAGTGACCTGTGCTGATATTTTTACAATAAATAAATATAGGGTGATCAAAAACTGACATTATATATATACTTTAAAAAATCGTTAAAAGTTACTTTTTTCAAATTGAAACCCCCAATTTTTATAATTTTATCTTATTTAACACTTAAAATAAGGGTGACTTTGTATAAAGTTGTCTATTCCAAAAATTTGTAGTTTTTGAGTTATTGACGATTTAACATTTTTTATTCTAATAATGCCAGACGGCTTCTAAGTTTTCCTGTTAGTTGGCCATGATAGGGAGGCCTGGCGAGAATAAAACCGATTGGTTACTATGGAAACGTAATATTTATTGTCGTTTGACAATTACCTAATAAAATATTATTTATTTATTACAGTAATTATAATAATTATTACACTAATAATCATGCCGGGGCGATTAAATTACACACACGAGGATTATTTGAATTTGTTTATTATCTATGGGGAATCTAACAGAGTTTTAACAAGAACATGTCAGATATTTGCTGATAGATATCCAGATAAACAGAAACCGTCACTGAACAATGTTAAACAAATGTTGGAAAACTATAAAAGTTTTGGAAACGTCAAGGCAAAAATTAATAAGACGAAGCCCATTGTTGATAATGAAAATGTCGAGATTGCAATTCTGAGATATTTTGCAGCATATCCAATGACATCCCTAAGAAATGTGGCAAGACAATCAGGAATCTCGAGGAACTCAGTGCATAGGATTCTGTTAAAACATAACTTCCAACCTTATTTAATATCATTGGTTCAACATCTAAAAGACACTGATTTGCCAAAAAGAGTACAGTTTTGCGAGTTTTAAATTAAATTAATTTACTAAAAATGGCCTTTTGAATAGACACCATTCCCATTTTTGGAGTGATTCGAATCCTTATGCAGTAAGATCGCGGAAATTTCAAGAATCCTGGCAATTTATTGTTATTTTGTGCAGTAAGGAACGATGGAATAATAAAACTGAATTTTCACGAAGCCAATTGGTAAGTTATAATGCCTAAACACAAGGACTTTTTTAATGAAAAATAATCCATTTAGGTCATATTACAATAATTTTTTTTATCAAATTAGCGTCAATCCAAACTTAGATAAATCATTTAGTAAATAAATATATATGAATATTCTTGAAGAGTTGGACAACGAATATTTAAGTAATTTACCTTTGGCAGAACATAGTCAAATTTTCTACCAACACGATGGCGCCCCAGCAGATTGAACCGTTGCAGTTACTAACTTTTTACAAGCTACGTTTTACGACAAGTGGATTGTCAACAATAGACCTTTCCTGTGGCCTCCTCGTTCCCCCGATCTGACAGTCTTAGACTATTTTATATGGGGAACGATAAAAGGAATCGTTTATTTTAATCCAGCAACAACCAAAGAGGACTGTATGGCAAGGGTAAGTGACGCGTTCGAAAGTTTATCTCCAGCTTCAATTAGAGCGGCCACCCACGAGGGATTTATTCGGAGATGCGAAAAATATTTGGAAGTACAAGGTGGACATTTTCAACATTTATTGAAAAGTAAGTTGTGCTCTTGTGTAGACTAGACTATAATGGGAATAGGCTTTCTTTAATTAATTTTTGTCTTCGTTTTCAACATTTTTATAGTTTTCCAACATTTGTTTAACGCTGTTCGGTGACGGTTTCTGTTTATCTGGATATCTATCAACAAATATCTGGCATGTTCTTGTTAAAACTCTGTTAGATTCCCATAGACAATAAACAAATTCAAATAATCCTCGTGTGTGTAATTTAATTGCCCCGGCATGATTATTAGTTTAATAAGTATTATAATTACTATAATAAATAAATAATATTTTAGTAGGTAATTGTCGAACGTCAACAAATATTACGTTTCTATAGTATATATAACGTCCGTTTTTGATCACCCCATATTTATTTATTATAAAAATATCAGCACAGGCCACTAAAGTGTACCCTTTTGCACAAGGAAGCCAACCGCAAAGAAATAATAGAGACTTCGATAAGCAGATACTTATAGGTATGTCTGGACCTGCAAACGTCATTTTTTACATAAAATTCAAAATATCTCATAAACAATTGAACTTAGGTATAGGATATTATACATGAAATATACATAGAATTTTTCGAGGAATCTAAAAATTCGATTATATACAGGGTGTTCCATTTAAAATAAGAAAGTTGACGTCTACTTCCGGTAAAACCGGAAGTGCCGCCATCTTGAAAATATTTTGCGCGAATTGTCCCCCTCGACTTTAGTTAGCTGCCAAAATTTCAAATTTTTCTAAAGCCTACTTTCTGCGAAATCGATCGCCGCAGTTCGTCGTGGGACACCCTGTATAGATTGTGTATCGTAAATAGCTGAATTTTGTACAAGGTATAAAGCATAAGTATTAAAAATAAAGTAATTTATTTTATTGTGGTGAGCAACTTTATATTTTTTTTTTCTCTTGAAGAGACAACAGGTTTTCACCAACTATTTGTTTAGAGAAGTAGGCCACTTCTTTAGGTCTTACGAGGTGATTTAGACGAAGATGTAATAAATAATTTAGTTTTCAGTATAACGATGACGTTTAAGCTATAATGGCCAGAAAAAAATTAATTACCCATAACTAACGTATTTCTATTTTATTGCAAAAAATATTTTTATATTAAGGAAACATATTTTATTCTTAGAAGCCAAAAAAACTCTATAACGGTCTGCATACTGGTTTGGAAATTATTGTTTTTATCGTCTACTAAGTACTTTAACATTTGCGTGTAAAAAGAAAAGAATGTGAAATCGAAATCCACATTTCTCTAGTAAGTAATAAGGAAAATTATATTTTTTATTAATTGATAAGAAAGAGGTTAATAGCCTACACAAAAATTAAATTAACGGCAATTCAGCAGATCTTTTAATGCTGTAAAGTAAGTCAAGATAGTTTGGAAGATCGACAATGTTTTATTATGAAATTAAACATTTTCTAGACTTGACATTGCCATATGTTGAGTTGAGCAATTTTTAAGTTATCAAGCGAAAACTGCTTTTCGAAAACTGATGATTAATGCAAATCTATGAAAGTTTATTCAATAAAAGTCAAGGTTACTTAAACCTATTTTCAAAATCCTTGACTTATTTCGTTTAGTTTATATTAAGTTTACAAAAGAAGAGCTAAAAGTACACTTAAAAAGGTCCACTTTATTTAAGTCATTAATATCATTATGTTAAAATGCTCCGAGGGAAAGGGATTTTTTTGCTCCAGCGAGAAAATCCCTACGTGCACCTCCCTGAATTCGTCCCCTATAGTGGAGAGGAAAATTCAATTTGGAATTACTGCACAAGCAAATCATGGCAATATAGATAACCTCTCAAAAAGCAGTACTCAAGATGGATCTGTTTTTCACCGACTGCACTTGCAGGTTATTAACAGTCTATATATGTATATAATAATAATAATAATAATAATAACAATAAGGAATAATATACCTTAAACCCAATTACGTGCCTTCCAACTCTAGATAAGATCATCACAGCCACAATTACCAGGAGAATAGAACAACATCTAGCACACAAAAACATCCTAATGGAAGAGCAAAAACAGTGCAGGAAAAACAGCCGAGGATGCAAGGAGCAGCTAATTATAGACAGCGTCAACAGGGAACAAACAAGGAAAAATCATAGAAACCTTCACACTGATTACATAGATTATAAAAAAAGCCTCTGGGGGTATCGACCCACAGTTGGCTAAACAGAGTTCTAGAATTATACAAAGTCAATCAAAATCTCATGTAATTTCTTACGCAAATCATGAGTACGTGGAAAACTAAAATCAACCTGAAAACACAGAAAGAAAACATCGAAACAGAAGAGATCTACACCAGACGAGGTATATTTCAGGGAGATTCACTCAGAGCTTTGTGGTTCTGCCTCTGTCTCAATCTACTCTCAAACACATTGAATAACACAACCATAGATAACATGCTCAAAGAAGAAACATACAGATATCTAGGCTTCCATCAAAGCACCAAAGTTAACCACACTCATATCAAATCAGAGCTCAAAACGGAATTTAAAACCGAATTCGCAAAACTACTAGAAACAAAACTGAACTCCAGAAATCTAACGAAAGCTATTAACACCTTCGCCATACCCATTCTTACGTATTCGTTTGGTATTTTTAAATGGTCACACACAGATATAGAAAACATTCACATTCTCATACGCCCTGAATTCACTAAACACAGGAAGTTACATCCCAATGCATGCAAGGAAAGACTCACCATCGAGAGAAAAGAAGGAGGGAGGGGAATTATAGATATACAATCGCTGAATAAAAAACAAATTTACGAACTCAAAAAATTCTTCCACAACAAACATACTAACCTCCACAAGGCAATAGCGAAAGCAAACAAGAATTATACACCGCTCGACCTGTCTCAAACGAGCCACGCAGCAGACGCACACAGTCACATCCAATCACGACTAGAAAAGATGAACATCTGATCTAAAAAAACACGGAAGATACAGATACTACACAAAGCACGGAAGACACAGATGCCACACAAAGCAAGACCATATACATAAAAAGTTTTTAAATACGTGGTTACGAGAAGAGCAGCTGTTCCCTGAAACAGAAGGCTTCCTGCTTGCCATCCAGGACAAAGTCATAGCAACCAGAAACTACCGAAAGCACATCATCAAGGACACAACCATTGAAGACGACAGGTGCAGGAGATGTCACCAGCTAGGAATCAGCCACTTAAGTAGTTTCTCAAGCTGAATTTTTAAATATTTTACTAAGCCGCCATTTTGGATTCATATCAAAATTTTACCTATTGATTCTTACACAGTGCTTGATATTTGTACAAAATTTAAGAAATATTGGATAAGTAGTTTTTTAGCAATAATTTTTTAACATTTCACTAGACCTTTTTTTGTCATACTGGGTTTTTACCAAAATGATACCGTTTTGCAACTTATACTTTGACCAAAATTTGAAGTTAGCCGATTAAGTACTTTTTAAGCTATGCCGTGAATTGACAGACAGACAGACAAACCGACACACGGACCGACAATATTGATAAAACAAATTTTTTGGCATCTATGAATGCCAAAACGTGAATATATGTAAAACCGTAAAAAGCGGTTTTTTCACGATTACATATATTTTATTTTGTTGCTCCATCTTGAATTAGAATCACAGTTTTACTAGTTCATTTGTATACCACAGTTATTTATAGCACACAATTTGAAATCAGTCGATTAAGTAGTTTTTCATGGTGAATTTTTAAAATATACTTAGCCGCCATTTTGTTCCGTCATCTTGGATTCATACCAAAATTTTACTAGTTGATTCTTACATAATATTCGATTTTTGTGCAATTTCAGATAAATTGAATAAACAGTTTTTTAGTAATAATTTTTTTAACATTTCACTAGGCCGCCATTTTCTTTTACCAAAATGTTGCAAGGGCATCCCCATATGACCCTTAATTTTTGACCAAAATTTGAAGTCAATCTGATAAGAAGTTTTTTGGCTATGCCGCGAACAGACAGACCTACAAACCAACAGCCCGACTGACAGACAGACAGATTTGAATTGTACAAGAGAATAAAAGAAAACAAGAACTACATCAAATGTAGGACTGGATTTAGAATGTCAAAGAAAAAGAACAATGCGTAATACCAGGGAAGAAATAAACAACATGAAAGGAGAAACTGAAGAAAACATGGATAAAATGAAAAACGCTCCTAAAATTGAAGTAAAACAAGTTTATGTGTAGGTTGAAGTTGAAGTGGAAGTTAAAAAGGTTAGTGGCAATATTGGGAACAAAGTTCAATATCGTGAAAAAGAAGTAATTAAACTCAAAAATCAAACCTTTGCTGGTTAAATAGTAGATTCTCGCGATAAAATCAAGGCTTCAACATTGTATGGGTCAATTACCTGGACCAATTCGAGGCTAATTTGAGGTTAATTTGAGGCCGCAGCAATAAGTAATGATAGGGCTGACGAAGAAAAATCCACTTTTCAAATAGTCTCGTTACAAGGACTGGCGTTAGATTTATTACAAATCATTCCCGCGAGTCACCAACAAAGTCCAGCAAATTCCTCCAACTTTCAAAACTTCTGCTAACAAAAGTGTATACAAAAGTAAGGAAACGGTGAAATATCTCAGGTACCACTTATCTGAATTTAATGAAAATATGTACACTTAGGTATGAAATTATGCCGGATCCAATGGCGTGTTCCGCGTTGCTGTCAAGTTTACCGTTTTTCTGTTAAAAAAGGAATTTTTTTTTAATAAACACTTTATATTATATTACTTTTTTAAAATCTATCAATACTTTTTTTTTAAAAGCATTTTTTTATGAACGTCAACATTTTTTGCAAACATAAATGTCTAATATCCATAATTTAATGTATTGCCTGTTAAAATACCTGCACATAAAAGGATACTTAATCTGTTTAACAATGTCAGCTTTGTTTATTTTCAAAACTTGATCGTTTAAGTGAAACCTAAAGAATTGAAATTTTATTTATTCTGGGTTATGAGGATAGAATGAGAAACCTGCAAGATATTTTCAACATTTTTAATGACAAATATCCCGATAGAAATGCAATAACTTAATCTAGCGTAAGTAAAATTAACAAAAAATTTCGGTAAACTGGAAAGGTAAAAAATGATGTACGTTATGGAAGATCGGAAAGCACAATGATTCCTCATCTAACTACCAAAACACTCGCAAGAGTCTCAACGTTAAAAAGTAGGTTGTAAGAAACAAGGGTAACAATACAATTCAAAAAAGAAATACCTAATACAACAAATAATAAATTAATGAAACTAAGCAAGGTGTAAAATATTGCCCATTTACTTTCTGACAGTAGGCCAAATACTGTGAGAAAACGTTTATTACATTGAAAAGAATGCCAGCCTCCTCGATTCTTCTACATTCGATTTCTATTGGCTCCTTTAAATCCTCGAGGATATTAGTTAGGCTTAGTTTATACACCACATTTTTAAGGTGTGTCCTCACAAAGAGTAGTCGAGGAGCGAAGTGGCGGCTCTATTGTACCCCTACGTCCAATCCATCTTCCAAAAAAAAAACATTGTGTAAATGAGGTGGAGTACCATCCTGCTCAAACCATATTTCATCATTTTGTGCACCACTAGCTAAAAAAATATAAGTTTAAATACTTAATACAGCAGGTAAAGTAAGGAACTTACGGTTATTCGGAAATAGTTCTCCATAGCTGGAACAATTTCGGTCCTTAAAACATTCAAATATCTTTCTCCAGTTAATATGTTTTCTATGAAGAAAGGGACCGATTATTTTTGCATCCTTTATACCACACCAAACATTTATCTTTTGGGGAAACTGTATATAATTTTCACGTATCCAATGTGGATTTTCCCTGGTCCAGTATCGACAATTATGCCTGTTAACTTTCCATTGAAAAAAAAGGTGCTTCGTCAGAAAAATTTGCGGATGAGCCACTTTTTTGCAAAAAAAGAAAAACAAATATTTGTAACTTTGTAAGGCACTATATATTTACAAACCTCTACTTTTACTTTAGTTATGTTAAAATTGCTCGCAGAATAGATAATTAGGGTATATTATAATAGAATATACTCTTTTTTAATTAAACAAAAAAATTCTTAAACAGACCTTTGACAATGTTGACATTTCATGATTAATCGGTCATTTCCTCGTATTCAAGAAGCAATGTTGCCAAATTTAATTTCATTTTATCAGAGAAGAATTCATTATTCTTTATTAGGGTTGCTAATAAGATTTTGTTGCATAGTTGAAACGGTGTCATTAGGAGCACAAGGTGAAACAATAAATGGTTAGCACCAGGTTACATCATCATTAAAACCATAACATAAAAACACGTATAGTATCGTTCATACAATCGGTAAACCGCGACCGGGTTAGCACTAGGTTAAGCGCCGAAGGCATCGTCATTAAAGCCATAACGTAAAAGCGGTACAGCTCAATTACTGGGAACGTAGAGTTAAGTTTAAGATATGTACATCACAAACCAAGAACTGTAAGGCAATTTGGCAACACTGTAAGGTTCTTTTTATTTCTAATACCATATTAAGGAGTTTTTGCACTGCAATGTTTTGAAAAATGCAGGAAATCTGGACAATTTTTTTTTTTGGGTCAAAAGTGTTTCATCCGCAAATTTTATTTTTTTAATTTGTACTAGGAGATATAAGCTGCCGTTTAAAATTTGAAAAAATCGTAAAATCCGAAATACTTACACTCAACAAGACCCAATAATTTGATTGGCAAAATTTAGACTAGTATTGCAACGTTCCATCATGATTTCACAAAATTCCAAGCGCTTATCGCGATAATCCTCAGAGAGTTCTTGCACCAAAGTTATTTTGGATGGATGAAACTTTTCGGCTTTTAGAAGTCGGTCTACGGACGTGTGAGACGTCATTTTCTCTTCCTAATGTTCTGGTAGAAAAAGCGAAAAGACATTCAGAGCCTTAACACGATCTGTTCCGCTTTTAGGTCTGCCAGAATGTACAGCATCTTTTATATTCCCAGTTTCACGAGATTTTTTGTTAATTTTACTTACGATAGGTTTAGTTATTGGATTTCTGTTAGGATATTTGTCAAATATCTTGCAGGTTTCGCATTCTATTCCCATAACCCAGTATAATTAAAATTTCACTTCTTTGGGTTTCAGTTAAACGATCCATTTTTGTAAATCAACAAAACTGACATTGTCAAACATATCAGGTTGCCTTTTGTGTGCAGGTATTTTAATAAAAGGTAAAAGCTTAAATTGTGGATGGAGGGATAGAAATTATTTTCGCAAAACTGTTGACTTTCATAAAACGTGTTAAGAATCTTAAGCAGAACTCGAAAAAGTAGCATAATATAAGATGTTCTATTAAAAAAAAATAGTTTTCCGTTTAAAACAGAAAAACGTTAAACTTATGTGGAACTCGGCATTGGACACGGCCACAGATTAACAACCAATACCCGGCATAATTTCACACCTAAGTGTACATATTTTCATTAAATTCAGATAGGAGGTACCTGAGATATTTCGCCGTTTGTTACATGCTGTATAGTATGTCAACTTACTAACTTCTTCCTTTGGAAAAGAATATTTCCCGCACTTACAATATTCAGTACAGGGACGTACAGTCCATGGAAGCAAGGGAAGCAGTGCTTCCCCAAAAAAAATTACAAAACATCTTGTAAAATGTAATTTTTGAAATAGGAAACTTTTAATTTAGTTTATATTAAAAATACTAAAATATTATCTTAATTTTCAAGCCTATAATAAATGCGGTCTCCGACCGAGCCACAATAGAAAACGAATAGAACCTATGCGGACCGCTAGCTTCTCTGCAGCCAAGTCCTGTATGCTTGATTTCCTGTGAGTCGAGCCAGAGGTTATTGAACTTTCCACCGGCTGTTTGCAATTTTTGCATTTCAGTCGCGTGCTTTAAGTAGGGGCGGAAGCAATCGTTGGAGTAGATTCTTTGTTTGAACGGCTATCCGTGTGTTGTGTGATACGTACGTCGCGTCGTGCTTGGTGCGATATGGAAAACAATAATACGGACGTGGATATGCAAATACCGTCAACTTTAGCTGTCGGTAATAACGTTGAAAATGTTGGCGAATTTAGTAAGAAGAGTGTGTGTGAATGTGTGGGGTGTGTCTTAATAATAAAGGGATTTTCAACATTAAACTTCGCTGATAAGCTTCAAATAATTTCCAAAGAAAGGGCACAACCGCCTATGAAAAATTTAACCACAAAAATGAAAAACTGTATTAGACATTTTTATCCGGAAAAACATACGAACAATTTAAATGGCTAAGAGGGTGTGAAAATATAAGTAAATTATTTTGTTGGCCATGTTTACTTGTTGAAAATGAAAAGGGCCTCTGGAATAAAACTGGCTTTTCCGATTTAAACAATTTCCGTAAAACTGTAGTAAGACACATTATGTCCAAAGTGCATTTGCAGGCCGTCATAAAAGAAAAAGTCTTCGGCAAAATCAGAATTGAACACGCCCTTAATAAACAGTTGGAAATTAGTCACCGCCAACACAATGAACTAGTCGATAAAAATAGGCAAATATTAAGAAGCCTTATCGATGTTGTTTGTTTTCTCGGATAGCACGAATTGGGATTTAGAGGTCATGATAAAACAAGGGTTTCTTCAAATAGAGAAAATTTTCAAGATTTACTTAGTTTAATGGCTAAATATGATGATTGCTTAAAAAATCATTTAGAGTAGTAGCGTTTTTGTCGAATGTCCAGAATGATTTAATTTCCGCTGTTGCAACCATTATTCTACAAAGAATTAAGCAGGAAATTGGTGAGGCGCGGTTCTTTGCTATTGTTCTGGACGAAACAACTGATATCACTAATTTTAGCCAATTATCTATAGTAATACGCTACGTTAAAACAGACGGAAGTATTCAAGAGCGATTTTTAGGTTTTAAGAATGTGTCCGAAAATCGTACAGCAGATGCATTATATTATTATATAGTTTATAACGTTACTAAAGAAATTAATGGAGAGATAAAATTAGTTGCTCAAAGCTATGATGGAGCTGCAGTGACGGCAGGACAATTAGGGGGTCTGCAAGCTAATGTTTGAGAAGCTTTCCCAAGTGCTGTGTTTGTCCATTGTTTTGCTCATAAATTAAATTTAGTTTTATCCCAGTCCATCAATCACATTAAAGAGTGTAAAGTATTTTTCGTTACTTTAAGTGGCATGGCTGCTTTTTTTTTCCAAGTCAACAAAACGTACATAAGCTTTGGACTCCATTGTCCACAAACGATTGCCCAAAGAAGCTCCTACTAGATGGAACTATAATGGAAGACTTGTGTTAACAGTATCTGAAAATCGTGAATCACTGATTGAACTATTTGAGAATATAATAGAAAATAGTGAAACGTGGGATTCAGAAGCAATAAATAGTTCGAGTGGGTTTTTCGACTGTTTGAAACGAGATTTTAATTTTAATTATTTGTTGAACATATTTTCAGAAATATTTCCATTCTCGTACAATGTTATTAATATATTATAAACTGAAACAAATGATATTGCTTTTTGCCTAAAAAAAGTGGATGACTTTAAGTCCATGTTAAGCCAAAAAAGAGATGACTTTGACTTATTTTGGGAGAAAACGATGACGTTAAGTGTAGAGCCACAAGCCAAGCGTCTTCGAACAGACAAGGTGGGAGATGTTCAAACATCATACAGACGTCTCTTTTATGAAATAATCGATCAAATTCAGCAACAAATAAACTATAGATTTAACGGTTTAAATGATTTCAAATTCCTCGAGCTCTGCAATTTTGATGCATTTAAAGGAAAAACTTTTCCAGAAGATGCGTTTAAATCTCTTCTTCTTCATTATGGCCAGTTCTTCGACCGAGTGTTACTGCGATTTGAACTAAAAGTGATTTACGAAGCCTTCGCCGAAGTGTCAAAATTGTGTGAATTAGTATTGACAATACCTGTCACAAGTTCATCAGAAAAACGCAACTTTTTCGACACTTAAAAGTATAAAAAATTTCGTGAGAAATTCAACCAGATAGGAAGGACTTTCGCATACATCGCTGTTCATTGAAAATAAACTCCAAAATATGTCGGAGCATGGACGTTTTAATGATGACGTCATTGACAAATTTGCATAAAATTATCGTAGAATCGAATTACATTACAAATAGGTAAGTTTCTAAAAATTGCTTCCCTTTTTTAAAATTTCACTACACGCACTATTTTTCCTCTGGAATTTTATTTGCAGCAATTGATTTAGATTTTGTAAATTGACTAATATTTTAATTCCTAGGAATAAAACCCCACATGATTTCAAGATTTGCTAACAAAATCCGATATAGAAGTATAGAAATGAACGGCATGGTCGGCAAATATTAATAAACAATATTTACGACCCATCGGTAGAGAAAGTGATTACTGGGTACGCAAGGCACTAAAATTACGCTTATAAAACAACAGATGCTAACCAGGATTGAAACATGTAATTTTTCGTTGAGTTTTGAGATCACGAAAAATCAACTTCGCTTTCTACTTATCACACCAGCCACTAATGACGTATCAGCATTTTAAATATGTTATTGCGGATTGTTAATGCTTCATTAAAATTAAATAAGTAATCCAGGTTGAGAACGTAAAATTGTGCAAGACAAAATATTAACTTTAGATAGTAATATAATTAAATAAGATCATACGTTTTAAAAAATTATGAAAATGTTATTTTTACCGATAGCGATGTTTATTCAGCTTTACATTCATTTCACTTCTATAATAATTAAGGTGTTGGAAAAGTTAATAGTATTGAAAACTGTATACTGAAAAAACAAAAAATAAATTTTGCTACCCAATATTTTCTCCTAAACTACTTTCTAACATGCTTTTATTAGCTTCATTTATATGTAACTGACTATATATGTAAACAAGTTGTAGAAAATTTGTAAGTGTATGTAATTCGGATGAAAATACAATAATTTGGTACCCTCGCGCTGATAAGATCAATATTAAATGATACTGGTCGCTTTTCATCTTCTTCTAATTATTTTCGCATGGATTTGAAATTTAGTAAGTGTTGACATTTTGAGACTAATAAAATTAGTTTAAAAAATAGGAAACATGAAAATAGGTTTTTGTCAGTTATGTAAATATTTTGTTAGGACATATGCATTCTTCTCTTGGCAATATTATTTACCATCATTGCACATTAAGCGAAAAAGATACACATTTTTGTTCAGTAAATTTAATTTAACTTGTCACTTCTTGATGTTCAATGACACAGCGAAACAAAACGGCGGCCTAATAAAATTTTGAAAAAATCACTGTAAAAAACTAAATCTTCAATTGATTTTAAATTTTGCCCAAAAATGAACAGGTGGAAGCTAGTAAACTATTGATACGAATCCAATATTATAGTGAATAAAATGGCGGTCTATTCAAATGTCTGAAAAAACATGCTATATCCGGAGCTTCCATTGATGTTAATCCTTCCTTTATTTAGTTTCGCATATTTACATTTAATTTACATCATTCTAGAAGTGAAGTTAAAATTAGTGTCTCTTTTTTATTCACACTTACATATCGAAACTTGTAAATTGCTACCTTGTTCTCCATTTTTTTTAAATAATAGCTTTAAACAAAACAAGTTACTAACTTACTAATAATTTATTTTAGGGGATTCCAAAGTACAAAATCGAAAAACAAGTTTTCAAATTAAAAAATAGGAAGGTCGGCAATTCCGAAATTTTTAGGGAATATTCAAGATATTTCCTGAGTGGTCCTTTAGCGAGCATATTAAAAAAATTTTTAAAATGGCGAAATGTTTACGTTGTGGGAAATTGTGCAATATATGGGCCCACCATTTAATCACGAAATTATGTTACATATGCAGTGGACCCAAGGGCTATTTGTTTAACCTGGCTTTTATTACAAAACTCGTAGAAATAAAACTAAAAGGATCAAATAAATTTTTTTACAAAAAAATAAAAATGCACTTAATGTGAAAAATAATATTTTAGCCTGTCTTGAAAATTTTACTCTGTGAAGTCGGAGCTAAACTAATAAAGACAGTATAAAATATTATACTTCTGGTATTAGACATCAAAATTTCACTATATAAATATATTTTTGTGATTAAATAATTAAGAATAAATTTGACTTAGTAAAATTTTCAAAATAGGATAAAATGTTGTTTTTGAAGTCGGTTTTATTTTTTTTTGGTAAAAAAATTTATTTATGTTAATGTTTATACAAAATTAGGATGAAGGCAACCTAGCATTAAAAAAAAACATTATCAATTATTTTATAGCAAATACTATGTTTCTTAACTACTATAATTTAAAATGTGTTTCGTTTACTTGTAGCTCATAGGTTAGATTCACATGGACATATTCTAATTAAAATAAAACACTATTTTTTATATATATATATATATATATATATATATATATATATATATATATATATATGTCTATTTAATGATCCCATTTCAACTTAAATAAAGGTCTTATATTTTTTGTACTTTACTGGAATGTTCAAATGTTTGTATTTTTTTGCCCTAAATTTTTAAGACTCAAAAAAGCTCCGGGTTTCGAATCTAGGTTATGGCTTTCTTTAAATCAAATTTGAGTGGCCAATTATTAATTTTTAAATTTTTATATTTTCGAAACTACCGAGACCGAGATCGAAACTAAGTAAGTCGCGACTTGAGTCCCGGAGCATCGAGACGGTTAATATTTTTCGAGACAGAGATTGAGACTGACCCGGACTCAGTCTCGGTCTCGCGAACCCCTAAATATAATTATTATCAACTAGCGGACAGTTTTTTAATATACATGCAGAAAAATATATGCGTTCAGAAAAAATAATAGAAAGGAATCAGTTAAAAGAAAATTCAGAATTACCTCATATTTTGTATTTTTATAGAAGTTTTCCCATTGCCTATCCTCCTCTGTTCCTCGTGCATCCTCGTAATGTTCCGACGCATTTCGTCGATTTCCGCGCTGTTCTTTCTGCCACCATGATTCGCGATCGCACTTCTTTTTTTAGCCCGACTGTCATTTTTAATTTTTTTGCCAATGCGCAGAGATAACATGATTCTAATCCGCACATGTCTAATGATGTATTTCTCAGTTCTCGCTTTGTGTTTTAGGGGATCGTCCCTCTTGTAAGGCAGCACTTGGTATTTGTTTTTGCTTGGGACTCGACTTGAGTTTTTGAAAGTATTGGAGAAGCCGCTGCCTGTTTGTGGTCTTACACTGCTGCTATAATAACTAAGTAACGTGAAAAATGTTTGGACAATTTAAGTGCCCAAAACATCCATTTTACAAGAGTTGCATTTTTTATGCTACTATTAAAATAACTAAATAAAAAAGTGCGAATTTTACTTTATATATTTTTTTGCAGGTATATTATAACATTTACACTTGCAAAGGTATTAAACATTTATTTTCAGATTCTAGGTACGTAAAAGAAAGTAATTTTCAATCTAAAAAGACAACCGACATTTCAACTTGTCGATAGGGCTGTGCACAAAAGAAATGTGTGCCATTAGTTTTTTACTGTTGCTTTTACAGTAATTTTGAGAAAAAGATTTTCTCAACTTATCAAAGACCAGAATATTTTCTTTGAAAGTTATTTATTTAACCTAAATATACATGTAGAGAGAGGTCACATAGTGAAGAATCTTTAGTTTAACCTTAAATGAATAATGTGCCAAAGTAGACATAAATACTATACTATGTAAAATCAACATGACTTATTTGATATTAAATACTATGGGCCTATTGATGTAATGATTTCTTTTAACTATATTAATACTAAATCATATATTTGCACGAATCTGATGTTACAGCTCAGATGATATAGCCTCAAAATTATGAAATAAACAATATACAATTTAAAGTGGCCATTGCAAATCTTTCTTGATGGAGTTAATTGTTTTTATGTCAATATTTTAATACTTGTTTATTATATACGAAATTAAAGCAAACAAGGGACATAGGACTACAATTATTGAAGAATTAATTTTATTAAACAGTCACTTAGAAATGGATGTGGCCAAAAAACAGCTATGGTAAAAGTTCACCTACAGTTCATCAATGCGGAATAATAATTTGCATGTCGAACTGCAATTTATACACCGACAAATGATATGGAATACTGGAGATTAGTAATGGTTGCGGATAAAACAAAAATTATTACTAAAAAGCCAGAAGAAGAAATTAAATTCAAAAATATCAAAACTACATGATGTAGGTAGGGACATGTTACATATTATAGGGTTCTTTGTCGTCTGCTGGGTAATATCAAAAGCCAATTGTCCTTCGAATAAACGGCCTATCAGATACAAATAAATAAATCCCACCAACTATTCGTGTTGCAGTTTATTTACCACGCTTGCAAGAATATGTGGTTTGGTATTGTCAGAAGCGTCCACTTGTTTAGAAATACAATACAAAAAGTATGTTTATCTATAAACTAACTTCACCACCAATGCAGTACGTCACGAACTGACAACTCTGGGTGTTGTGCGAGATCAACAGCTTCGAGCCCGGGCGGTGTGCTGTACGAAAATCTCTCGATGGATCCCAATTATAGGGAATACGATATAAAGTTACGATCCATTTAGAGGGAATTTATTTAACATTGGATGGAACGCCTATTCAAAGTGTCATATATCTTTGGTAATATACACTTAATAATCATGAACCAATACATGTATTTATATATTGCAGGCAGCATCTTATGCGTAGTGCAGACATTTTTTTTTAACTTTTAAAAATAAAGTGTATATGTTCAATGCAAGCAAAAATGAATTAAGAGCCAAAATAATGGAGACATCAATTCATGGCATAGGATTTCTCTCGAATATGAAGGGGGACCAAAAATCACTAAATTATCAAGTCTAGTCCAGACCTACATACTTTTGCCCAAATAGGTTTAAACATTTGCATAAAAACTTAATAAAACTTGTATAAAAACTAACATAGAACGAAATATTTCACAACTGTGGTCAATTAAGAAATCCTGGTTCTCGGGATTAGACCGTGTCAATATGGAATCACTTTCCGACGTTTCACTTTCGATTGCACGATGCATCTTCAGGGATCTTGCCTTCATGAGATCGGAGCACTGAATATTCTGATCTCGTGAAGTAAAGACCCTCGAAGATGTCTCGTTCGATCGAAGGCGAAACATCGGAAAGTGATACTGACACGGTCTAATCCCAAGAACCAGGATTTCTTAACTATATAAAAACTGTTTGAAAACATTTGTTAATTACATTTAAACAAAGTACTGCGTGTTTTTGTTATTCGTCCAAGATCGATGTGGGCAAACGATTTTAAACCTTTGCACACGAACAAAATATGTAGGTCTGGACTAGCCTATTTAATATATAATAAAAAATAAGTGTGTATGTCCTCTTGATCGCGAAGTTTTAGATATGCCAATATAATTTCATATGGAATGTGATTTTTCGGATAAAATTACAAGTTTATTCCATACTTATTATATTAAAATGAAGATTTTTAAATTGATTTGCCCAAAACAATGCCATATGCATAGACGCCTTTAGAAATATTTTCAGGAGAGACATGAATATTCAGATATAGGAGCGTGATATGTTTTTAATAGGTATGCAAGTTTAGTGATTAGTGAAAATTGTCCATAGCCCCCTTGTCCTTATGTATCAAAGCCAATAGTTGTAGTTAATTATCATTTTTTGAACTTCAAAATTTAAAAATTGTGTTAAAACAGGCTAAAATTTGTCTTTTAAAATTAAATAATTATAATGATTATGACTTTTCAGGAAAAGTGTTTTGAGGCGGTTGTCTTTTCATACAGAAAATTGGCTTAGAATAAAACTGATACTATTACAAATTATAATATAACTATCAAAGGAAAGCTACAAATTTATTTCTATATATTTTGGGTATTAAAATTATTTTTAACAGGGTATCAAACTATTTAAGAAGCATTTTTTCTGTTTGACCATGTCTTTCTTTTTCATAGGATTATATATTATATATATATATATATATATATATATATATATATATATATATATATATATATATATATAGATATAGCAGAAAGAACCTAATGAATATTTCAGAAAACAGCAAACCTGTATGTGCTAGATTTGATATTAGGGGTATGGGGAAGTTATTTTATCACTATTATTTTAAATGTTTTATTTATTTTAAGTGTAATTGTATGCTGAAACGATATATAGGATCTTTATCTTTACTATTATTTTAGACCCGGAAGCTTAGCTTTGTTGGAATTAAAGGTACTGGAACTTTCAATTTAATCGAAAAATAAAAAAGTACATTTTACAGATTCATACTAGCGAGCCACTGATCGTATAGAATGTATAGAGAGTAAATTGTTCTGGAAATTTTCTAACATCGTTGGTTTAAACAGAATACTATGTAACTGGCAATCAAGAAAAACTAATTTTATGAAAAAATACAGAAACTGGTCTTTCATGCGCAGTGATAGTTAAATTTTGATTCACTATGAGTAATGTCGCCAGCTTTTCCTGTTTTCGTGCAAACATTTTGTTTTTTATTTTAAACTATGAAAACTATTTTTTGTGCAATCGAATGCGGATGTCAATTTTAGAAGGCACTTAAAATATATCTTTTCATTTTTACTGCCAGTTTAAACTTGTCAACCCAGTATTTAAGAACTAAATACTTATGGCCGGTTGCAGAAAGCTCAAAAGTCAAATTTGACAGCGAGTTCCTAGATTTCTATAAGCAACTTGTCAAATCCGAAAGTTCGGTTAAATATTCTAAACAGCAATCAAGTTGTGTGCAACCGGCATAGCTAAAAATTGTTTGTATATTTGTTTAAAAAAGTAGTATTTATTTAACCAGACCTTTAAAATAATTAAATGTTTTATTTTGATGTTACCTCCTGACACAAAATATAAAGAAATTTGCGGAAAAAATAACAAGAAAAGAAAAACTGTTAATTTAAGTTTTTTTTAGCAGTTTTCAATTTAAAACAATACATTTTTGGGTTTTGTGAAAATATCCCTAAGTCTAGCGGTGTTGCTGATAACCTTTGTATTGAAAAACTAGAAATCATTTTTAATTAATTGGTGAGAAAAAGCATAAAAAAGTTTTAAAAATTAATTATATAAGAGCCTAGTTTCATCTTTCTTGGTTATTATAAGTTTACTCATTCGTCGAAAGGTGTAAATATGCTGTGCCTGCCCTTACTGATATTGCTGGCTGGGTAATAAAAAAAAACGGTATTTGTAGAAAATGTAGTGAAGTTGGCAATACTTTTTTATAATGTAGCAATATCTATTTCCTTCCCGTATTTTTCTAGTTAAAAAATTACCTAGTCAGGTTATAAAAAAATTTGATAGTACTAAAACTTTTTCATGAAGGTTTGTTGGTGTCTGAAATAATCTTTGGGTTCTTTTATTTGTGTTGATCCTGTATATTAGAAAATATATATTGAATCATTATTTTTACCCAAAGGTGTCTGCAAGTCCACTGCAACGCAAAGTACCGTCCTGATGGTGCTGACTATAAAAGTCAATAAATTTCTGTTCCGTAGGCACATACACAGGATTATAATAAATGTAACTCAAAGAATTAAAGTTGCTTTCGTCAGAACACTCCGGGATCGCATCTTCGTGTATATTTGATTTGGAATTCAAGGTATTATGCAAGGCGATGTTTTTACCGAGGCTGTTTTTGCTGAAACTATTTTTTGACGTTTTAAAAGTTTTCGTTGTTTCTGCCAGGGAAGATATTGTTTCTTCTTCTAAGGCTTGAACCACCAGAGGATTTCGATAGACGGGATATTTTATTTGGTGAGTTTCTCCGTCTCTATCGTTAGCTGCTTCATACAGCTGGTTGACGGTGAATTTACAGTTGTATCTGGAGGATTTTGAGCCTATTATATTGATGTGCTTGAAACCTTTCCACAAATTCTTCAAGATGTTGTGGTCTTCATGAGCTTCTTTTAATAATTTTTCTTTATAGACTGTAGGTAATTGCAAATCACTGTAAGGTTTCTTTAGGTCGTTTTTAGATTCTGTTTTAAATTTTTCCCTGTAGTTTTCCGAGGTCTGCTGGAAAACTATTGATATATCTTCATTGCGCAGCTCTCCGGGATTCTGATAGTAATTGTGTTTATCTGAGAAAATATCACTTGGATGATTGGCTTCATGTTTCGATGTGTACTCGGTATAATCGTCTACTTAAAAACATATGTTTTTATGGTATCTTGTGTAACATAGATATTTTAATTGAGTATTATATATAAAAAACAATATGGGTGTTTATTACTTATATTATTATTATAAATGACCCGAAATAAAAATAGCGAAAGACAACTTTTAATAGCAGCAAATTCAATAAAATTGTGAAAGTAATAAAGTTTTACAGTTTATAAATGTGAAGTGTTGATGCTGTTTTTATTGATGATGTAGCTACATCCGAAACATAAAGATATTTAATTGTTTAAAATAAGCCAACCTTGTGAAACAATTACAAACTTGGAAGTGGAGAGTGGATTACCGACTTGAATAGTGGGATGGTGAATAGAGGAGAATATTCTTCTTTATTTTCAGAAGAGTCTGATAAACCCTTATCAGATGCTTGGCCATTCAAGAATATATTAAAAATAAAGAAATACCGCTCGACACTCAGGACATGTACAAGAAATTAATTCACATTACAAGCGGCAAAGTTTAGATACCATCACACAAAGACTGTAAGGATAGGATTCTATTGCTTATCATTGTGCTTCCTAGGAAAGAAAAATGCGAGAGTATTTCCATATCTTTAATCATCCATTACTACACAAGATTGTGGAAAGTGACTTAAGCTACACTCCCGTAAATCTTCAAAACATACGAGCACATACTGAAGCCCTCATGAGAAAAGAAGAAGCTCATCAAACCTGGCAAATATCCGAGAGCCCTTGAAGATCACTCATTATCACTCTTATAGCTTAAAAATGGTAACCTGCATGCTGAAACAGAGGGATTTATTATACCTATACAGGACTGTGTAATTCGCAGAAACTATGAAAAACATATTCTTAAGAACACAGAAACAATTGATATTTGCAGAATGTGTAATAGACCTGGCGAAACACTAGACCAAATTTTAACAGGTTGCTCAACTCTCTCTGAATTCCTGGGGAGACATAATCAAATTGTCAAGATTATAGATGGGCAACTCGCACTCTAACTGACTCAAAACCCACCGCCATTTTAAAAGTACCTACCATCAGTAGTTCTCGAATCTAATGACACTATTTTGTATTCGGATTGTCCAATAATTACAGACATAGCGGTACACTAGAATCATCCAGACATTATTATTAGACTAACTGTAAACCTACAAAAGACGGAAAAAGAAAAAAGTACTATATACCAAAACCTAGCTGTGGAAATCCAATATATTGGCAGCTGAACAAGATGTGTAGTAGCAACAAATTTAAATAAGAACTTAGACGACACTGGTGTTTTTAAAGTTCTTATGGTTCAGAATGCAGCTATACAACAGCCATATTGTACGAAAATTTTTGAATAGGTTGAGATGAATTTCTTCCCTGTAAAATGAGACATCCGTCATACCCCTCTGAATTGAGAAGTGATTTTTAGAGGTAATATTAATAATAAACGTCTTTTTATTTTTAATCAATCAAGTTTATTAATATTTTCATAAATTCAGCAAAATATTGATGGCATTAATAATTGATCTTTTGACTGCCAAAAACCCTAATTATCTCTTTGGCCAGAAAATGCCTCAAATTTGTCACCTTTTCTAGAAGAGCCGTAGTATAATGCAAATTATATTTACCTGAACCCTATTTTAAGAAGGTATAAAATACCTGTTGACTATAAATACCAAACTGATTTTTATTAATTTTAGTTCCTATTGTTTTTTTTATTTGAGCTAGCCAGGTTAAAAATATTTGTGATAAACTGAGTAATTTTTGTTATATTAATGTTAGAATGGAAGTTCTTGGGCTTGTGCTGATAGTGGGGCATCTTGTAGTATCACTTTCGAAAAAATTCCTCTTTTGTCATATTATTATGTAAAACTGTATTATGTCTATTGGCTCTACTTTATTTAAATTTGTTCCTTTTGACATTTTTCCAAAATTTTTATTATCGAATGGTCTATGTTGAATAAAGTTTTGGGGTCTTACAAAGTTTTGCTGGTTATTTGGAGAATTTGGCCTTTGGTAGTTAATTTTTTTTTGAGCATAATTTCAATAACTTAAATTTTATAGCATATTATTTGCAAATGTATTGTAGGTTAGTTTATGCGGTATATAGCGTGGTACTAAATGTGATTTTTGGTTAGAGACATAAGTAGGTTTAGGTTAAACTGGTTTTATATTTTTATTAAATTGTTGTAGAAGTAAAGATGGACCCTTAGGATTTTGTGCGTTTTTGAAATATATAAAATTTTTTTCTTCCCTTACAAACGACATTGGTTGTTCTAGAGAATTTGGCAATTTAAACCTAGTAACTAGCTGTAAATTCAGGATCGTCAGGACAATCTTCTGAAAAGAAATTTTAATTCTACTGATGCTTTAGCCGAGACGTCTGTTTTAAAAAGTACTCCTTTATCTCCGGTAAAGGATATAGTGCTGAAACTTATCATTCCCACAGAAAAAACGAAGTGACTGGTACATTTAATAGAATCTCAACGTTTACGGGAATGACGCGACGTCATAAATATTTAATTGTCTTAAATAACATAGAACAGACAATCGCTCAATTATCTACCTTGACGAAACATGGTCCGATACACATCACACTGCAAGAAAAGGATGGAATGATTTTTCAGAAAAATGTCAAACCAAGGCTCCTTCAAATAAAGGCAAGATAATAAGAATAATACATGCAGGTTTAGAAAATATTCCAATAATGGTAGCATACTAATATAAAATAATTAATATAAAATATGAACAGATAACTTACAAATTAGAAAAAAAAGAAAATGTTTTATGTTAAAAAACAGTAAAATTAATACAAAAATTGTAAAAAAAAATATTAAGAAACTAATATATTGAAAAAACACAGATATAGCGACATAATAAATACATTTTAAGACCAACAAAGAAAAAAGTAGAGAAACAAAGATACAAAACATAACACTGATTAGCAAATGAAAACATTAAATAATTATTTACGTGTTGTTTTGACCACAAAATTGACATTTTTACTTGAAAGCTTTATTGCTTAAAGTTTTTGTTTCATCAGGTAGGCTATCTTTACATAACTAACGACTAATATGAGAAGCACTTATGGCATGACGTGAAAGTTGTACAGGGTGGCCCACATAAGATGACCCACTACCTTATCTCAGAATCTGTACGAGATAGAGAAAAAAGTTTTATACAAATTTATACATTTTATATATATAGGGTGTGTCATTTTGCGTTGACAGATGTCAACTTTGTTATTTTAAATGGAACACCCTGTATATTATTATGGATTTGAATAGCTCTCTTAGAGACGATTTCAACGATGTATTATAAGATGGGTCTACGAGGCACCGTTTCGGAGATATTTACGATCATCTTCAATTTTTGACATACTTTCAACTTGTTGTATCTCTGGTATTTAACAACTTTTTTGTTTCATTTTTGTGCAGAAAAAAAACATAATTTTATGCTTTATTGGACGTGTAGGTAAAAATATTGAAATTGAAAAAAAATGTTACAGTGTTGTCACGTTTTGCGTACCATCAGTTTTCTCAAGATTTTTAAATGCAACCCCCTATATTTTATAACGGATTTAAATAGAGCATCGAAAGACGATTTCAACGATATATTATAACATAGGTTTACAAGTCATGGTTCCCGAGTTTTGGGGATTTTCTTCAGGAATCAATTTTAATATTAAACAATTTTTACTAAAACATAATATAAACTATTAAACGTGACATGACATGAACGAAGACAACAAAATTAATATTATATGCTAAAGAATATCTAAATTAGATTTTCTAATTGCTTTGAATAATTATTACCACGCCGTTTTCCAGATCAAACGTAAAACTCTCTAAAAATCAGTTAAATACATAATGTGTATTTTTGTTAAAATAGTGTGAATCTTCCCATATACTAAATAAGCCTTATCAATGTTATGATTAGCGATTACCGAAACAGACGGCCAAGGCGACTGTGTCGATAATGGTGCCGCAAAATGTCTTTGCTTACTAATCATTTTTGTTGTTTCGTTTTTATATAGAGCGTCTGAAAGTCAGTCGAGTAATAAACGTCATCAAGCTAAGTATTGGCTTCGTGTTTTTTCTCTCACAATTATTTACCAACCTTTCCACAACCCTATCAACAATTTTAAGTAGGCTGTGCTTCAAAACCATGGAAACAAACGAAATATTATTTGCATGAAATTTGACAGCTTGGTTGCATTTCTTGATTAAATTAGTAAATTTAAGAAATAATTATGTCGAACTACACTATTCAACAACGTTTAAATTTATATGAGTTCTTCATTAGAAACAATAAGAGTCCCGCACTAGCGTTAAGGGAGTATAGAAGACTGTATCCAAATAGCAGAATTCCAAGTAAGAAAATCTTCGTAAGAATTACACGAGATCTGGAAAATGGCGTTGTGATAAACAATAAAAGAAACCGGCCTAGGACAGTTCTTACAGAAGAAAATCAACTTGATGTTCTTTCATATTTTGAGGAAAGCAATGAAAATTCCCAAAGGGATGCCGCACGGGACATACCGCATATTAGCCGAGCAAGTATTCAGAGAACACTTAATATCAACGATTACCATCCTTTCAAATTCACTTCGGTACAAGAGCTATCCATAGCTGATTTTGACAACAGAGCTACTTTTTGCATGGATATGATGGACCGCCACTTTGATCAACCGGTTTTTGACAAAATTCTTTTCACTGACGAAGCAATTTTCAACACCGCGGGAATATTTAACCGAAAGAACTGCCACTACTGGTCAAGGCAAAATCAACATAAAATCAAAGCCATCAGAAAGCAGGGACATCAAAGTGTATATGTTTGGTGCGGAATAATGAAGGACCAAGTGATTGGGCCGGTTTTTTATGATAGGACTCTTAACGGACAGAGATACCACAGTTTGTTGCAAAATGAAATACAACCTCTTATTAATGAATTACCGAATGAAATTAAAGATGGTCTTGTATTTCAACAAGACAGTGCGCCGTACCATACCGTAAGACCTGTAATTGAATGGTTAAATGAAAGATTTCCAATGTGGATTGGCAGATTTGGGTCAATACCCTGGCCAGCTCGGAGTCCCGATTTAACTCCACTAGATTTTTTTTTATGGGGAAATATTAAAGACAAAGTGTATAAGAATAAAGTTAATAACGTAGACGATTTAAGGGGGAGAATAATGGAAGAGATCCATTTGATCAATGAGAGTGGAGCAGTTCGTAGGGCAATAAAAAAATTAGACATTATTTATACAACATGTATAGCACAGGAAGGTGGTTATATAGAAAATTTAATTTAAGTAATGTTTATTTTTTTGTCTTTGTTCTTGTTATGTCATGTTTAATAGTTTATGTTATGTTTAGTAAAAATTGTTTAATATTAAAATTGATTCCTGAAGAAAATCCCCAAAACTCGGGAACCGTGACTTGTAAACCTATGTTATAATATATCGTTGAAATCGTCTTTCGATGCTCTATTTAAATCCGTTATAAAATATAGGGGGTTGTATTTAAAAATCTTGAGAAAACTGATGGTACGCAAAACGTGACAACACTGTAACATTTTTTTTCAATTTTTTACCTACACGTCCAATAAAGCATAAAATTATGTTTTTTCCTGCACAAAAATGAAACAAAAAAGTTGATAAATACCAGAGATACAACAAGTTGAAAGTATGTCAAAAATTGAAGATGATCGTAAATATCTCCGAAACGGTGCCTCGTAGACCCATCTTATAATACATCGTTGAAATCGTCTTTAAGAGAGCTATTCAAATCCATAATAATATACAGGGTGTTCCATTTAAAATAACAAAGTTGACATCTGTCAACGCAAAATGACACACCCTGTATATATAAAAATACAATATTTAAAAAATTTAGATAAACCCAAGACACTTTTGTATAAAACTTTTTTCCCTATCTGGTACAGATTATGAGATAAGGTAGTGGGTCATCTTATGTGGGCCACCCTGTAGATCTAGGAACGGACAAAGAGTTGAAAAATCAAGTGTTGAGATTATGTGTCTCATTCCTAAACTGCAGCTTAGCTCTTAGGTATTGAGGGTTGTCAGCAGCCATTACTGAACGGACAAATCTAGCGAAGTGCAGTTTCGTTCGGTTTTTCATGTTTAACCATCCTGGTAGAAATGTGATCGAACCCGCAGAGACTAAAAGCAAACCGGCATGCGGCAGCAAGAGTTTTGTACTTTTTGAATTTGGTTTTGATTTTTTATGTCCAGAAATGGCCCATAAATATGATTAGAATAGTTATAAAAGTGTGGTAATAATTCAAGATGGCGGAACAAAATGACGGCTAAATAAAATTTTTGTAATCTGAAAAAAATCAACTTCTCAGGTTTTACATATATTCGCGTTTTGGTGTCCCTAGATGCCAAAAAAATGTATTATCAAGTCCGTCGGTCCCTCTGTCGGTTTGGCTGTGTGTCTGAGAGTTTGCGACATAGCTTAAGAATTACTCATCAGATTTACTTGAAATTTTAGGCAACAATTAAGGCTCATATGTGGATGACCTGGTAATATTTTGGTTAAAATGCAATATGCCTGAACAATATGGCAACCTAGTAAAACGTTAAAGAAATTATTACTAAAAAAAGTAATTAACCAATTTACCTCAAACTTTGTGCAAAAAAAATCAAGTGTTACATAAGAATGAACTGGTAATATTTTGGTATGAATATTATAGATAGCAAAACAAAATGGCGGCCTAATAAAATATTTGAAAAATCAGTCTGAACAAAAACTACGTATTAGATTAATTTCAAATTTTGTGTAAGCATTAAGTGTGATATAGAGATAAGCTGGTAAAGTTGTGTTACGAATTCAAGATAGCGGAACAAAATGGCGGCCAAATACCATGTTAAAAAAATTAACGTAAAAAAGCTCCTTATTCAATTGACTATTTTGAGAAAAATTAAATATGATATAATGATAAACTGGTGCGAATTCAATTTCATTCATGATGTAACAAAATCGCGGCGTGTATCAATATAAAAACTACTTATTGAATTCATTTTAAATTATGCACAAAATCATATGTGGCAGGTAGAAATTGGTAAAATATTGGTAGTGATCCAATATATTGATGACGTCGAATAAAAATGTTTGAAAAGACAGTATATGTATATGTGTTCCTAAATAACTATGTACTGAACTAAATTGGTTCACGCTTCTCTATTCCTAATAAAAGGAAATATTCATACTGAGGGAAGTTCCGAACAAAGGGAATTTACCGATATGTATGTTTAGCCATCCTAGTAGAAATGTGATCGAACCTGTAGACATTAAAAACAAACCGGCAGCAAGAGTTCTGTAATTTTTGAATTCTGTTTTTATTTTTTATGTCCAGAAATGGCCCACAAACATGATTAGAATAGTTAAATAATGACTACACAAGAGCCTTCCGCCAGGCACCCTGAATCTTTCAAATATCAGCCCACGATTACTACATAACAATTTCATGAGATTTCTGCAGGAAACATGCAAGGTGATTGTTAAATGTCAACTCAGAGTCCAAGTGCAATCCTAACAATTTTACACACAATTCTTTATTGGCACTAGGGATTTAAAAGTTGTGGCGGTTTTGCTTGGATTGCAGCTAGGTTATACCAAATACTGCTGCTTCCTCTGCGAATGGGACAGTCGAGCACGATCAGATCAATAAAGAATAAAAATTTGGCCACCGAGAGGTCTTTTGAGCCAGGAAAGAAAAATGTAACCACATCATTTTACTACCGGCACTTCATATAAAATTGGGATTTATGAAAAACTTTGTGAAGGCCATGGACTAAGAAGGGCGTACTTTCAGTTCTTTAAAAGAAAAGTTCCCTAGAATCAGTGACAATAAAATTAAAGACGGAATATTTGTGGCTCCCCAGAATAGGAAACTTTTCGGAGATCCGCAATTAGATTTCATACTTGAAGGCAAGGAAAAAGACGCTTGGAATGCCTCTAGAATGGTTCCAACAAATTTTTTGGGAAACATAAGAGCAGAAAACTGTAAAGACAATAGACAGGCTAAGAAGCGCAAAATGAGTATCTAAATTTTACATTAAATTCAATGATAAAAATGTGCTATTTAATTGCTTTTGTTGAACCAACAATATATTCTTATCTGTATTTTGTATGTTCATTTTTTTTTTCGAGCCAACTAAATTCTTTAATAGGTATTAGCTTTTTTTGCTAGCTAACTAAATTCTTTAATGAGTATTTTTTAGTTACTTGGATGTAGTTGAATCCAAAAAATAGATTTTGTTCAAGATCAAAAAAAAAAAAAACATTGAAACTTGTTCCCTAGTGTTTTTATTCGTATTGCCCTATGAACACACCATTGTCTTCTTTCTTTAAAGTACCTGACAAAACATTTATCTGCGATTATATACAAATTATGTTTTAAGGAAATGTTGGAATTTCGCAAGAATGAATCATTATTGAGTTTTATTACATATTTACAGATTTACTAATAATTTTTTCAAAAACTACGAATTATCAAAAAATTTAATAATATGTCTGACTTGTATTTGCAGGCTCTTTAATTTGGCAGTTTCAAAGGATTGAATTTAATACTTTCTAAACTAAACAAAACTTTTTATAAAGAAAAACCTGCCTAAAATCATAAATAAAAAAGGTGTTCATATGTTACCTAAATCCACGCACAGGCATAGTAATTGGATTAAGTTTTGTTCAGTATCCGGTTTCTACTTTTTTGTTATATGTATCAAAAACCTATATTATTCTGTAGAGTTTATAAAATCGAATTCTTATGATTAAAAACTTAATTGCTGCCTTAAATATTTAGAGGGGAATTGGCAATGAAAAAAATATAGTAAGTTATATTAACTCTAATTTAAAAATCCATTTACACAACTTTGCCATTTCATTTACCGTTTTCACTGTTTCTTTCCAGAGAAAATCCCTGTTGTCCGTCCATATTGCTGATAATGGAAATCAAATCTTCTACATTCGACACTGATGAACTGTCACTAGCAAAGTCTTCATTTATCCTCTCCTCTCCTACTTCCTTTTGTTGTTCTTCCATCTTAATATAATTAGTATCGTCTAGTTTTTTCATTCCTAAAGTCAACATGTGACTCCTGTTGTGCACCCAACCCTTAGATATAGTCCATTCCTTGAGCCAAGCAGGTTTTGTCAGGTCGGGTTTTTTCAAAAATGATTTTTTGGATTTCGATTTCACCATTCGAGTTTTAAGGATTGCTTGATGGTTCTTGTTTATAGTTCTAGTAGGGTTTTGAGAATTTTGTTGGATAGTATTTGGTGACCAAGTTTGTCTTTCGGTTATGCACAGACACAGGCACATCCATATGTCGTTTAGAATGGACATTTCTTTGAAAAGGTTTGGTTTTTATTTTTACATATTCGGTTATTGAATTTTCATCTTAAGATTCAATGAAATGTAAATTTTTAGTTATGTAGTATGTAGTAAAGGTTAAAAGTGTGGATTTTACTAAGTGTATCAGAATTTTTCGAGAAATGAAAAGTCCCACTCAAAAATATCAACTCAAAAAACTTCAGGCATTGGTAATTATATAAGCATTGTTGTGCTATAGAGCATTTTCTACTACAAGTTACGAAGATAAATTTAAATTCGCGAGATAAAATTAAAAAATATTGATATTTAATGCTTTTTTGAATTAAAAGATTTTTAAAAGTTTTTAGTTGTTAAAATGTTTATCTTTTTACTTTAATTTTTTGTAAATAAAGTAAATAACTAAACTGAAGCTTAGTACAGTTTCAAATCTAAAGATGTTTTTTTACTTTCACTTCCCTCGTAAAAGGAAATCGAGATTTCTTCAGATCTTCACGTTTCAGGGTCCTTAGATGCCGAAAAACATGTTTTCTCAGTTCGGTCGGTCTGTCTCTTGACGGCATAACTAAAAAACCCAATTGACTTCAAATTTTGGTCAAAAATTAAGGGTCATATGGGGAGGACCCGGTAATATTTTGGTAAAAATGCAATATGGCGAAACAAAATGGCGGCCTAGTGAAATGTAATATTTTAGTAAGAATCCAAGATGACGGAACAAAATGGCGCCTTAATAAAATATTTAAAAATTCATCCTGAAAACACTGCTTAATGATGTGATTTTAAATTGTGTGTCGTAACTTATTGTCCTATAGGGATCAACTAGTAAACCTGTGCTACTAATTCAAGATGGCCGAACAAAATAGCGGTCAAATAAATTGTTTGTAATCATGAAAAAATCACCCTCCATGGTTTTACATATCTTTACGTTTTAGTGTCCCTAGATACTATTTACCCGATTGACTTTAAATTTTGATAAAAAATTAAGAGTCATTTGGGGATAACCTGGTAATATTTTGGTAAAAATCCAATACGGCGAAACAAAATGGCGGTCTAGTGACAGGTCAAAAAATTATTATTTAAATCTGTTTATCCAATTTATCCCAAATTTTGCACAAGCATCAAAGTATTATATTGGAATCAACTGGTAAAGTTTGGTTCGAATCTAAGACGGCGAACAAAATGGCGGTTTAATAAAATATTTAAAAATTCAGCCTGAAAAACTACTTAATGGATTGATTTCGAATTGTGTGCCATAACTTATTGTAGTATAGGGGTCAACTAGTAAAATTTTGGTAGTAATTCAAGATGGTAGAACAAAATAACGGCCATATAAAATTTTTGTAATCGTGAAAAAATCTTCCTCTCAGGTTTTATATATATTCACGTTTTAGCGTCCCTAGATGCCAAAAAATATATTTTATCAATCTCGTCGGTCCGTCTGTCGGTCAGTCTGTCTGACTGTCTGTCACTTTGCAGCATAGCTTAAAAACTAACCCGACTGACTTAAAACTTTGATCAAAAATTAAGAGTATGGAGATGATCTGGTAATATTTTGGTAAAAATTCAATAAGGTTGAACAATGTTAAAACATTTTTGTTAGAGTGGTGTATTATTTGTTTTCGTTAACCATCCTCTTGTTGTCATGTTAGAGTGGTGTATTATCTAGGGTTAGGATCCAGTTAAAAAAAATATTTTTTAAACTATCGACGTTTCGCAATTTTATTGTTGCATCCTCAGGACACACAGATTTTATATCCCACATGAAACCCATATTATCAGTCTTTACCTACTCCATTGATCCGCAGATATTTTCCAGATATTAAGTTTCTAAATGGTTTTCGTTAACGGTTCTCTTGCTGTTATGTTAGAGTGGTGTATTATGTGGGGTTAGGACATATATGTGGACCAACGGAGTAGGTAAAGACTGATAATATGGGTTTCATGCAGAATATATGAATATCTATAAGTGTCCTGAGAATGCAACAATAAAGTTGCGAAAAGTTGACAATTTAAAAAAAGACTTTGGTTGTTTTTCACTGGATCCTAACTCCAAATAATAAACCACTCTATCATAACAACCAGAGGATCTTAACGAGAACCATTTAAAAAGTTAAAAAAATTATTCCCAAAAAAACTAATTATCCAGTTTTTCCAATACCGATGGCTTGGAAGCTAATAGTAGCTTTGTCACCTCTATTTCCGGAATTTAATCTACTAGATTTTTAATTTTGGTGATATTTAAAATGGAGCCTAAAATTTCTAGCAAATACCAACAGTTGAGGTTTTCGACAAATAATTTTAAATGAATTTAAAATATAATGCGTTAGAGAGAGAGGGATTATTATCTTCTAAATGTGGAACCAATAGGAAAACATGGCCTCTTTTGGCACAGTTTTTGTCAATTTTCTTGGTTGTCTTTAAAGATAAAGGTATTAGCCTGGTGTATCTATAATAAGTAAGACGAGGCCCACTGAATGAAATAATAATCAAATTTTTAATAATTTTTTAAAGTTTTTTGGTAATCTTAAAATATAACAGAGTAAAAATCCTGCAGCTTTTGTATTCAAAGTTTGTTCTATTTCCAAAAATAAAGGCTGTAGGTGGGTGCCAAATGTTACGTAAACTAGTTTACAAAAAATTAGAGTATAAAAATTTACATAGAACACATTTAAAAATTAACGGCTTTCTAATTTCCGTTTTATTCAAATTTGATGCATCAAATATCAATATTCTATAATTATTTGAATATATTTTAAGAATTTTATTCGAAATCACTACATTCAGTCACTGTAAATATAACAAATCACATGTAATTATTTATTCACAATAATTATAATAAATTTTCCTATTATTATTGACCGTTTAGGACCTACGATACGAAGTTTGAAAGTCGCGGCCGTACGTAAAACTAAATGTAAATAGAAACTAAAAGCGTAAAATCTGAAAAACGGAAGTCCCATAATGTGGGTGACTGACTAAGAGAAATAACAACCCCTTTGTTTAAAAGGTCCATATTTATTCATGCATGATTGTTGTGTCGGTAGCCTGATATGTACACTGCCTAAATTCTGAAGAGATTTATCAACTCATCTAACAATGTAAATATTTCGTATATCTGTAAGTAATAAAAGAAAAACCTTTAAATTATAATAACGTTTATTAAATTTAATTAGCATCTATTTAATTTAACTTGGAAGTTCTTTATTTTTAACAAAATAAATTAAAATTATCGTAACTATCGCATATATATATACAGTGTGTCTACTTAAGTTCTCTACATATGGGAAACTTTTTTATTAGTAGTTTTACGGGAAAAAGTTACTCTTTTCTGCCAAAATAATATTAAAATATTCAAATTTGAGCCTGCATATACAGGGTGGTCAAAAATTCCAAAAAATCGAAATTGACTCAAGAGAAAAGTACCTTTAATTTTTATTTTATAGCAAAATGTAATACAAAACCTTACTTAGAATAAAAAAAACCTATCTAGCACTAGATTCGTTCGTTTCCTATCTGAAATCACTTCTTATGGAATGTATAACTTTGGCTTCTTACTGGCAGGTCCAGTTTCTTACTTTTGTTCCTACCTACATACCAGCAAAATTTCCTTATTTATCGATTGTTGATAATGGCATTGTCACTGCCATTGTCAACCACAATAGTGTATTACTTTATTGAAACATCAGTTATAGAATATTATAGTAAAAAGAAATGCCGCTGAAATTAAGCAAAGAAGATAAAAATGAAATAATTTTAATTGTCGGAGAAAATTATAAAACATTTCGAGAAACTGCAGACATCTTTAACAACAGACACTCCGATAAAATTATACATTAAAATAAGTAAAATGTGTGGAAATGTAGAAAATAACTTTAGCAAGAAACGGAGGTCAAGGGTTGCGAATGACGAAACTACAAATCAAGTAATGCTCTCTGTGATAGAAGACGCTAAAAAGTCTCTACGCAAAAGGTCAGCAATATTGCCAAATAACGTAGGTAAAGGTACAGTTTCAAAAATATTGAAAAAAAAACAGTTTTCGACCTTACAAACCAAAATTTATACATACCTTGAGACCAGGAGACTGAGCGACGGTTCGAGTTTTGCTGTCTGATACAAGGGGAGCTAGAAGATGATCCTTTTATGGCAAGATGCATTATTTTTACCGATGAAGCAACGTCTATTTCCAATATGACTGTAAGTTCGCAAAACTGTCGTTGGTGGAGTGACATTAATCCTAATTTTGTTGTACAAACTCGTGATCAGTATTCATTCAAAACAAATGTGTGGTGCGGAATTTACAAAGATGGAGTAATTGGACCAGTTTTTTTTCGACATAATTTAAATAGTCAACGCTACTTGGATTTTCTAAATACTTACTTGTACGATTTTATTCATGAACTACCCATAAGTGAGAGGTTCCAAATATGGTACCAGCAGGATGGCGCACCATGCCGCGGAGCAAGGGATGTAAGACAATACTTAAATTTTATCTTTAATGGACGAGTAATCGACACGTATTCTGATATTTTCTGGCCAGCTAGTTCTCCGGACTTGAATCCTCTTGATTATTTCTTTTGGGGCTACTTAAAAGAGAAAGTGTATCTAAAGAGGCCATTTCAGAATTTTAATCATTTGGAGAGGGTAATTAGGGAAGAGATACCGGCCTGCCATGATTAAAAACGTTTTAAGAGAATTTTCTGTAAGAACGGTTACCTGTATGGAAAGAGTTGGTGGATATGTTGAGGCAAATGTGCAGTGACGGAACAGTTAGTTTTTATTGTTAATTAAGTTATTTACATGTAATGTTTATTAGAATTAAAATTAGTTATTTTCTACATTTCCAAAAGTCTTGAATTTAGTTGGAATATTCCCCACTGTTGTGAAATGTATAATTTTATCGAGGTGTCTGTTGTTAAAAATGTCTGCAGCTTCTAGAAATGTTTTATAATTTTCTCCGACAATTAAAGTTATTTCAATTTTATCTTCTTTGCTTAATTTCAGCGGCATTTCTTTTTACTATAATATTCAAACTGATGTTTCAATAAAGTAATACAATATTGTGGTTGACAATGGCAGTGACAATGCCTTATCAACAATCGATAAATAAGGAAATTTTGCTGGTATGTAGGTAGGAACAAAAGTAAGAAACTGGACTTGCCAGTAAGAAGCCAAAGTTACATTCCTTAAGAAGTGATTTCATATAGGAAGCAACGAATCTAGTGCTAGATATGTTTTTTTATTCTAAGTAAGATTTTGTATTACATTTTGCTATAAAATAAAAATTAAAGTTACTTTTCTCTTCAGTCAATTTCGATTTTTTGGAATTTTTGACCACCTTGTATGTGCAATCACAAGTTTGAATATTTTAATATTATTTTGACAGAAAGCAGAACTTTTTATAAAGAGTAACTTTTTTCCGTAAACCTACGAATAAAAAAGTATATATCATATATATATATATATATATATATATATATATATATATATATATATATATATATATATATATATATATATATATATATATATACATATATATATATATATATATATATATATATATATATTACCACTTGTTTATATTTCTTTTTATTTTTTAGTGCAGATCATTGCAAAAGGCTAAAAAATAGGCCAAACGTTTGAATTAAAAAAAAGGATATGACATAATTATCTTTTATTCCTTGTATGAACCTCATTGTATAGAATTATTACACTCAAGATGAAATACCCTTCTTCTAAGACAAATTTGTTATTTTATTCTGTTCATTAATTTGTCTTGAAAATGTCTGAATTACAGCTTTTTTATTGTAACCTTGAATTTTGTCAAAGTACCTTCTTGATTTTTCAGAAGTGATATTCTAATAAATTAAAAATGATATGAATTTTATAAAACTTTTTCTTCTTTCCATTGGTATACGGTCCCATTCTTGAGATAACGCATCTGCCAATTCTGCTAGGCTTTCAAGAGGCCTTCGCGTGTAATCTGGAGAGCCTAGCAGAATACAGGAATACATCTGGAGAGCCTAGCAGAATACAGATACAACATCACAAGAATGGGACGGTATACCAATGGAAAGAATAAGAAACTTAATTTCGAGTATGCTACAAGATAAGAAGCTGTCCAGTTATTGTTATTTTAAGTTTAAAAAAAAAGCTATTACAGCAAAAAAGCTGTAATTCGGTCAATTTTTCATTTGTTTCATTTTTGCTGAAAGACAAAGGTATTACCTACCTAGTGTGTCACTTTTTTGGATTTAGGTGTAGTTTATATATTCATGAAATAGCCCTAAGCGGTTAAAAACCACCTCTGCAGAATTACGCTTCGGTTTATACGGTGCGAGCTATTTAAAAATGTAATTTATTTCCTGTTTTAACCCAGTAGCATCTGAAACGTACGAAATGGATTTACCCTAGAGACTGGTGTAAAATTCAGCCCGGTGGCAAGGCTAAACTTTTAAAAATTTAAAAAATGGTACAAAAACTACTAGGCAGATCAAAAGCCTTTTTTAATTCAATACATGTCATTAATTTTTTTTAAGAGATTCAATAATTGGGTAAAATTGAGTTAAAAAAATGCACTTGTTTTTAGCTTTTAAAGAAAACGATTATTTTTCAAGGCGGATCCTGGCGAACGCTATACGAGAAAAGCATATTGACAAATCAGACTTTTTAACTTGACATTGGCCCAGAAATTTGAAAATATCTCCAAAAATTCCTTGAGGATCTGAAAAAATGTAAGTAGATCGAAAATTAGATTACAATTTCCATATCCTAATCTTATTTTGAACCGTTTTGCCAAGTATTTGATGTCTTATTTCGTATACCATATAAACGTAATTTTATTTTAATAATGCATAAATAATAAATAAGTCGTGTCAAACATGACATCAGAATAGATGTACTTTCGTGTTTTTTTATTTTATTTTCTTTTATATTGGAAACAGGATACCTATGTAAAATAAATTTTTACTGGTTTTAGTATGTTTTATAATAATTTCTTGTGCTATTTTAATATACGGGACAGCAGAGCAGTTCAGTTCGTTTTCCAGGAGTAGTTTTAAGCAGTATTATTACGTATATGAAATAAAGTGTTGTTAATATTGGCATTTTCTAAAATGTTTGCAGGCTTTTATGCTTTTACTGTTATCAGGGACCATTAAGAATTTCATATGATCTATACTATGCATAGGGTGGGATAGTATTAAATAGGGATTTTGTTTTTACTGTACGGGTAAAAAATAAAATATTCCGATTAAAGGTCACAAAAGCGTATGTCTTATACAGGAAGGATATAGAATACGATTTATAATTTCTCAATAATCTTGGATTGAGAGCTGTTAGAGACTTTCCTGGTTGAAGTTTACACGGTTTAAAATATCGATTTGGGATTTGATAGCTTTAAAAAAATTAATTTTACAGCAGTCAAAATGTTCTTCATGTGAAACTTTTGTTAAAGTTATCGATTTAATTAATTATACATCTGTCAGAATTGGCTTTAGTGTAATTTTTAAGGAATTAAAAATATCGATTTTGGATTTTCGGTAACAAATAGGATATTTAACAATTTAAAAGTAAAATCTGACAACTGTTAATATAATTTTAGTGTCATTTTTAAATATCATTTTGGGATATTGGATGATAAACAAAATCTATTATGTTTTCGACAAATAAAAACTTTTTGACAGGAATTTCTGTAAATATATTTATAAAATTTAAAAAAACAGCTGCAAAATGTTCAAATTTAAATTTTGGAATGGATCAATGCCAATATATTGTGGCTATGTGTGTGAATAGAGGCCAGATATACATACCACTTGTTTTAAAAGTGAATAGGATGTACCACAAAGATTGTTGCAATTTAACATAAATTAGTAAGACCTCGTCACATCGTAATTCGTATTCAAGAGCATCTTAATTCGTTCATATCTGCAAATGGCAATAAGTCTGCATTTAAAGTACATCTAAAAAAAACGGCAAATTTCCTTTACACGGAACTTGTCTCGTTTTGATTTTTTTTTTCATTTGTATAGAAATAGTGAAATGTGACTCAATTTAGTTCAGCACATATTCACAGTTTATATGTGTAACATATAGTCTTTTCAAACATTTTTATTGGGCGCCATTTTGTTGTAAAATATTGGATCACTACCAATATTTTACCAGTTTGTTTCTGCCTACAATAAATTCAAGTAGTTTTTACATTGACACGTACAGCCATTTTGCTACGTTGTGTTGAATTCGTACCAGTTTATCCCATTTTCATATTTAATTTAAAGTCAATCAAACAAGATTCTTTTTCGGTCATTTTTTAAAAAGTTCATTTGGCCGCCATTTTGTTTCGCCATCTTAAATTCGTACCACAACTTTCCCAGTTAATCTCTATATGACACTTAATTCTTGCACAAAAATGGAAATTAATTTAATATGTAATATTTTCAGGCTGATTTTTTAAATATTTTATTAGGCCGTTGTTTTGTTTTGATGTCTTGGATTCATTTCAAAATGTTACCAGTTCATTCCTATGTAACATTTGATTTTTGTGCGAAATATGAGGTAAATTGGGTAATTATTTTTTTTTAGTGCTAATTTTTTTAAAATTGTTCCGCCATTTTGGAATTTTACCAAAATATTACCAGGTCATCACCTATGACCCTTAATTTTTGACTAAAATTTGAATCAATCTGGTAATTAGTTTTTAAGCTGTGCCGCGAATTGACAGGACAGGCAGACCGTTCCGACGGAACTGATAAAACATATCTAGAGACGCTATATCGTGAAAATATATAAAACCTGAGAGAGTAGAGTGTGATATTTTTCACGATTACAAACATTTTATTTGATCACCATTTTGTTCGGCCATCTTGAATTAGTACCACAATTTTACTAGTTGGTTCCTAAACCACAATTAGTTATGGCACACAATTTTAAATCAATCAACTAGGCAGGTTTTTCACGCTGAATTTTTAAATGTTTTATTAAGCCGCCATTTTGTACCGCCATCTTGAAGCCAAATGTTACCAGTTGATTCCAACATAATACTTGATGTTTTACAAAAGTTGGGATAAATTGGATACCCAGTTTTTTAATAATTTTTTTTTACATTTTACTAGGCCGTCATTTTGTTTCGCCATATTGGATTTTCACTAAAATATTACCCGGTCATCCCCATATGACCCTTTTTGACCAATCGGGTAAGTAGTTTTTTAGCTATGCAGACAGACAGACCGACGGAATTGACAAAACATGTTTTTCGGCATCTAGGGACACTGAAACGTAAAGACGCTGAAATCCAGCACCTGTGGGCCGACAGTGTAATTTTTCGTTATTGTTTCATTTACGTATTCTGTTTTGTTGTGCGCCATTTCTTATAGTATTTGTTTGTAATATAAGACAAACCTTTATTTCTGTTAAACTTGACATTTATATAACAAAATGCATCTTTTGTCTGGGAACACTTTCCCCTATATCATCAATTCAGTTCATTTTCTGATCTGTGTAGCGGGCAGAATGGCTTCGCTCTTTTAATTCGTGAATAATTTGTATTTGAGCTGTACGGGGACAAGGTTAATTGTTGTAAAATCACTGAACCTTTTTCTAGCCGCACATCCTATCGGTGGTATTATTGTTTCGCATTTGTCTCTGTATAATTAGCGATTAATACAGACATGTTTCCTTTCATAAAATTTAAATTAAGAATACGGTAGAGCGTTGAATTGATTTTACCAATTTTTGATGATTCCATTTTGACAATAAATAAATGTAATGCATTTATTATATGTATTTGAAAGAAATTTAGCTCTTTGTTTCACTATTCTGAAATTCTTTAACTTCTTCAAAAATAGTTCAAACTGGCATTTTTTATCCTACAACGGAGGGAGGCCTTACACATTGTTTTATTGGTTAAAAGTCATGTTTCTTTCGAAAAACAATATTTAAATTCATAATTCTTATACCAATGCTATAAACAATCAAAATGTACAGGGTCTGTTTTAATAGCTCACGGGCCCTAAGCAGCGAATTTTAATCCCACCTGCATTATAAAAAGTTTATCAAAAATATTATGTATATTTAGATATATATATATATATATATATATATATATATATATATATTTATATATGTATATATATATATATATATATATATATATATATATATATATCTGCAAAATAATATTTCATAATTCCCAATGCTATAAACAATAAAAATGCCATTATAAAAAGTTTATCAAAAATATTATGTATATATAGATATATATATATATATATATATATATATATATATATATATATATATATATATATATATATATATATATATATATATATATATATATATATATATATATATATATATATATATATATATATATATATATATATATATATATATATATATATATATATATATATATATATATATATATATATATATACATACATACATTTATATATATATATATATATATATATATATATATATATACATATATATCTCCAAAATAATATTTAAATTCATAATTCTTATACCCATGCTATAAACAATCAAAATTTAAAAAAATTTTTAAATATTTATATATATATATATATATATATATATATATATATATATATATATATCTGCAAAATAATATTTAAATTCATAATTCTTATACCAATGCTATAAACAATCAAAATTTACAGGGTCTGTTTTAATAGCTTACGGGCCCTAAGCAGCGAATTTTAATCCCACCTGCCATGATAAATAGTTTATCATAAAAACTCGTATTCCCAAAAATATTATGTATATATATATATATATATATATATATATATATATATATACGATTTAAAGAAAGCAGATATTTAGCCAGCTGGTTGGCTAAAAAAAAACGAGTATCCTCAATATGCGGTAGATAGGTAGATAAGTTAGCGTAAGTTGAGTAATCCTCTAGGTGTAACTTTTACCACCATAATGATTCGGAACAATATTTTACCAGTTTGCACTAGTGCACACTTGCTAATTGACAAATAAATTCAATTAATAATTATATTAATTAATTCGTACCGATTTATTCCTATATCAGATTTAATTTTTGTGAAAAACATGAAGTCAACCGAATAAGAAAATATTTTAAGGATGATTTTTTAAACATTTTGGTCACCATTTTGTTCCGCCATTTTGAATTCGTGCCACAATTTTACTAGTCTATCTTTATATTACACTTAATGCATGCACAAAATTTGAAATTAATCTAATTAGTAGTTTTTTTCAGGCTGATTTGTTAAAATATTTTATTAGGCCCCATTTTGGATTCATGCTAAAATGTTTTCAGTTCATTTCTATGTAACACTTGTTTTAGTGCCAAAACTTAAGGTAATTTGGATAACTGTTTTTTTAGTGATAATCTTTTCTCTAGGTCGCCATTTTCTTGGAGATTTACTAAAATGTTACAAGATGTTACCCATATGACTATCAATTTTTAGACAAAATCTGAAGTCAATGGCTACGTAGTTTTTAAGCTATGCCGAACTGACAGACAGATAAACCGACGGAATTGAGAAGTCATGTTTTTGGGCATCTCAAAATGCTAAAATTTGAAACTATGTAAAACTTTGGAGAGGACTTTTTTCACGATTACAGTATTTTATTTGGTCAACATTTTGTTCAGAGCCGTCTTGAATTCTATGAGTTGATTTCTGTATTACTCTTAATAAATAAATAAATAAGTAAATAAATAAATAAATAAATAAATAAATAAATAAATAAATAAATAAATAAATAAATAAATAAATAAATAAATAAATAAATAAATAAATAAATAAATAAATAAATAAATAAATAAATAAATAAATAAATAAATAAATAAATAAATAAATAAATAAATAAATGAATAAATAAATAAAGAGGGCAGGCCTTTATTTTGCAAAATCAAAATATACATACTTTTCTATAATATAATATTTCCAAATTATTACGGCGTTCAACTCCTGGCGCAGTCTAGCTTTAAGCTACTCCACTGCACCAAGGGTTAACCAGAAACTAACCAAAAACAAATCCTTAAAATAAGAACAAAAAATTACCTTAAGTTTTATTAAATGGCTCATTCATAAATTAAAAATATATGATTATACATTTAATAAGAGCAATAAGTAAAAAGATAAAGATCACACAGGCTAAGACAAAAACGTAAAGAAAACATATTTAAACACTTAGTTTCTGTTTAGTAGATATTTCTTATAATGGCACTTAAACGCAGAATTACTTAAATGGAGAAACTCGTTGGGCAATGAAATATAATGATTAACAACATTAAAGCTGAAAGATCTCCGAAACAAAGCACTACGATGGTGAGGCATGGTCAACCTTTTCAATTGCCGAACATTAATAGTGTGCATATCTGAACGAGACACAAGGCGGTTTTTGAGTGAAGCAGGAGAAGTTGGGTCATTAATTAGCTTCAAAAGAAACAGAAATGAAGGTCTCTTCTAAAGTCCAACCTAAGCCATTTTATCTCTCGAAATTTTAGTGACATATTATCAACCTTTCTGAGGTTAAATATAAATTTCATGCACGTATTTTGTAACTTGTGTATCATATGTCTGCCAGCGACATCCAAACAATACCCATAAACAAATTCACAGTAATTAAACTCAGATAGAACCAACGATTCACATAAGGATTTCTTGAGTTGAAAAGGCAGAATGTGTCTATTAGTATAAAGAAGCTTTAGGGAATAAAACGCTCTAAAACGGATTATATTTTTGAGATGTACTTGAAATTTAAAGTCATTATTCAATACAAAACCCAGATTTTTAGCTGTGCCTTCCACAGGCAATCTAGTTCCGTGGACGCTGATGTTAATCCTGTTTCTAAGATAGGTAATTTTATTTTTATTACCAAACAATAAGAAACATGACTTGGTTTGATTTAAACGTAAATTAGGATCATGGCAGAGAATTTTTGCACATAATTTGAAATCAGTATAGCAGTTTTTTCAGGCTGATTTTTTTAATATTTTGTTAAATAGCTGTTTTGTTTCGACTTGGATCCGTACCAAAATTTTACAAGTGGATTTCTATGTAATATTTGATTTTTGTGTAAAATTTCAGACCGCACGGAATTGAGAAAACGTTTTTTTTTGACTTCTGGAAAGCCTGAAGATCTGTAAAAACTTGGGAGGGTGATTTTTTCACGACTATAATACTACCCTTTTATGAGGCAAGTAAAAATATGAAGGGTGTCCTATTAAAAAATATAACTTATGATTACATTGATAGTCTTTTATTTGTCTAATAACTAGGAAGAAAAAACTCTTCAAGTAACCCTATAATCTGATTTTTGGTTCATTCCGATAAGTTAAAAAGTAAAAAAGGTATTATCATGTAAAATGTTCACAAGATAAATTGATCGTACTGTGTATGCCACCCCAACGTAGGTGAACCATGCAAACATTCTTCTAATTTTTCCTCTGTCCCACGCTCATATGTTTACCTTTGTAAAATTATAGTGTTTCTGCAATACACGGCACTTTATAACCATCTCCTCATCAATTCTGAATTACTCTCACATGCTTATTTCTTTTACACGAATAATTCTTTATTGGATCATAGCCTGTACCTCTAAACCCAAGTAATATACGATACTGAAAGCATTTGATACTAAAATGCTTTCGGAGCGATTGTTTAATTCTTCTCGTCCAGGTTTTCATATTATATTCTAGATGTCAGCACTGATATCGGGGATCACTGCTCACCCCTTCCTTAAAACGAAATTGATTTTTTGATAAACCCTTATTTTATCCAAATAGGAAACTAGTAATTTTTTTTTTAAATCTTTGCCAATTTTAAAATAATAAACTAAATGCTCTGTAATACTCTGTAATTAGAAACTTTGTGCTTATCGCCGGACCTAATGAAGGGCCAACAACAGATATTTTGAGAAACTGAAGGTACAATTCCTGTTTCCAATATTAGATAAATTAGGTACAAATGTCAGTGGTTGTTAGGGTTGCCAAGTCCTGATGGGCGTTTGGCGGGATTTGCTTAAAAAAAAGCGGGACATTAAAGGAAATAGCGGAACATTTCCCTTAATACGTACTGCACCAATTTACATGACTTTTTTAAATGATCGTCTGGTTACCGGGACCTTTCAATACTATTTTTTGTATTGTGTATTTTTTCTATAAAATCAATACGTTTTTCTTCAAAAACATTTCGGGACGATGTGGTGAATGCGCCACATATTCTTATAACTCCACTGAAAACATATCGCGTCATCTAACAGAAAAGGCAGAACAAGGTCTACCGGGTCAGTTACTATTTTATAATATATTGCTTGATTTCATTACCTGCGGTGGAGAGGGGCTTTTATCCACTTCTAACAGTGGCGGCTATTCGGAGGAAGTAGGGAAAGTGCTTCTTCCCCAAAAAAAAAACCTAGCAAATTATTTTATTTAAAAATCAATACAATATACTAATTTTCAATATTAAATCTTTGCAATATTAAATCTAATTCATTTCATTAAAAATTATCAATAATCGCATTGTTAAATTTAATGCTTTTTTTTTTGTATTACCGCTGGCCGCTCGGCAGAAACCTACAGACAAACACAAAACGAAATGATATACGTATGTGCGCCCACTGCACCGGCAGCAAACTCGTTTGTGTCGATTAACCAACAGAAGAGCCACGTGCGAGCTCCTTAAAAATCTTCCAGCGAAAAATGAAAACAATGCCAGAAAATAATGCGTTGTTATGGCAACGAGAGTATCTCATGTACGAAGACCGCGCCTCTAGGGAAGAGCCGCAGCTTAACGCTTCCGTTCGTTTTGTTCGTAAAGTAGATCACGGCGATCCCGCTTTATTCAGTATTTTATCGGCGTTCTTTTATTTTATTGTTCGGAGGAGTGGCGTGTGTGTGTGGTTGAAAATTAATTCGTTTGTTACCGTTAGTGACATTGTTTGTAGTTTTCCCGTTGGAAAGAAGATGACAAAAAGGACCTTTTAATTACCGGTCGACAAACAAGTGTGACAAAAAAATGTGTTGACAATTAGTGCTAAAAAAGACTTTAAAAATTCTGACAAATCCTAGAATATTCATTTCAAAAATTGTTAGTTTTCTGAATTTAAGTAGCTGTGTAGCAGTGGATATTTGCAAAAAATATTTTGCGTGCGATGCCCACTGTACACCTTGTCTGTTCTACTTTTCTCTAACACTTCCCCTATTTTTTTACCCACGAGCCGCCACTGACTTCTAAATGAGCCACGTTGTGACGAGCTTAACTCTTTTGTTTTTAAAGATATCAAAATGAAACAAAAATCGTTTTGCATAGTCATCTAGCAAGTTTTTTTCTGTTAAAAATAAAACAAAACACTAACGTTTTTTCAAGATATTAATCTAAATTATATATTTTTTTTTAAAGGAAAGCCCTATACATGAAGTTTCAAGTATATTTTATAAAGCATAGTCTATATCTATCTTCAACTGTTTGCGAGAAAATGGCAACAAAGACACGTTTTGATCATCTGTAATTTTTCTATTTTCGAGGATATCGAAATGGAACAAAAATCATTTTACATAAATATTTAGGAAGGTTTTTTTTTAAAATAAAACAAAAAACTAACGATTAACAAAGTAACACATTATTTTAAAATATTTTTACAAACATTAAATTATACTAAAAATGGCTCTACGTGTCTGCCATTTTTATCAACACATTTTTCGTACAGTATAGCATAGTATGATTTGTTGCATTCACCAACTTTTCCGGATTTTGTTTTAACTAATTTATTGTATTTTTAATTCTTCGTCTCAGCTCTTTAGCATTATCGCATGGTGTTTTATATATTATATTGTTAATGTACCTCCAAAAGAAAAAATCCATTACAGTCAAGTCCGGACTGTTTGGATGCCAAGCAATTGTTCCTCCCTTTCCAATCCAGCCATCTGGATATTCTAATTAAGTTTTTAATCTGAAATAGGCTATGAGGCTCGCTGCTACATTATCCTAGCCGAAATGTTCACCGGTAAATTATCAATCTGTTGTACTATCTCATTTTGTAACAAATGCAAATAATATTCCCCAGTAAATTTTTGATCAATAAATATCGGGCCTAATATATTTCCTTCTATCACACCACTCCAAACGTTAGTTGACTGATATTCTCGACTTTTTATTTCTTGGATTATATGAGGATTATTTGTAGACCAGTGTCGGGTGTTCTGACGATCACAACTATGTTTGGTTGTGAAAGAACTTTCGTCACATCAAGAAATTTATTTTGAAAAATCAGGATTTTGTCGACATTTATCCTGACAAAATAGAACTCTTATCTGGCACTACTGTCGGTAAGTTTCTGGGTTTTCCGAAATTTAAGGGTTTATATTTGTTTTTTTTTCAAAACTTTTTTAACTGAACTGCGGGGGACCGGTATTTCCCGAGAGTGATGTTGATAGATATGCTTCATAAAACCCGAGTATGTTGGTTTCCGTTTCTTCATCTAAAACTCTATGAGGTCTAGGGCTTTTTACATCAAACACGTTTCCTCTTTCTTGCATTTTTTTAATAATTGTGCAAATATTTGTTTTGAAGGGATTGGACGCTCTGGATAACGTCTAGCGTATTCTCTTCGCGCTGCGATTGGCCTTTTTTGGTTAAGTAAGTATATGGCAAGCTTATCACTCCTTTCTCGATTACTAAATCGTATCATTTTTAGAATACTAAATAATTACAACCAAAAATCATAAATAACTAAAAACATAATGTGTCAAAATATTTTGAAAGGAATATATCAAAATGTACAATAATTTTGTTTCATTATGATACATATCTTTTAAACGCCAATAATAAATAAAATGGTTAACAATCGTTTAGTTGATGCATGTTTTGATGCCATTTTCTCGTAAAAAGTTGAAGACAGGTATAGGATATGCTTTATAAAATATACTTGAAATTTCATGTAGAATTAAAATATCAAAATAATATAAAAATATATAAGGCTTTCCATTTAAAAAAATATAAGTTAGGTTAATATCTTGAAAAAACGTTAGTGTTTTGTTTTATTTTTAAAACAGAAAAGAACTTGCTAGATAACTGCAAAATGATTTTTGTTTCATTTTGATATCTTTCAAAACAAAAAAGTTAAAGCTCATTAAAATGATATCAAAAACAAAAAGACACCCGGTACCTACATAAATAAAAAATCGAATCTAAAATTTGAAAAATATATTTATTTATAATATATTTAAACAAACAAGATACATAACTTCACGGCATCTGGAAGTTACCGTCGCAGTGAAGTATGCAAGTAAATTGCTCCAGATTCTCTGAGGATGTCTAGCAACACCTCCTACAAGATAATGTAGGAAGTGCTGTATCTGCGCATACTTTTATGCGTTAATGGAAAACCGATTGAACTTTCAACAATTTTTAATTGCTTTTAGTTCCTTTTTGCATGATGATAGATGTCTTGAAATTTATTGCAATTAAATATATTTATTATTTACATTAAAAAGCGGGACATGTTGCGTCCCTCTCAAGCACATAGCGGGACACAGGACAAATAGGCACTAAAGCGGGACACTTGGCAACCCTAGTGGTTGTTCTATGTAATTCTAAATCGTCGGCGAAACCCGAAAAGTGTGTAACTCCACCTTTAGTTGGATTTTAGGTTTTTGTGCCATCTATTAGCCTTAAGTCAAAGCTATCGCTGTAGAAATTTGTGTATATCGCATAAAAGTAGATATTTTGAAATTAATAAAACAGAAATCTATCTAACTCCACTCAGCTGTTTTTTGTAAATGAAATATGTGTAACTCTTAGACAAGGAAAGAGAGAGGACGCGTAACACCCGTTTACGGCGCTGGAGCAAATTGAAGCAGAAATTCATTAGGACGCCATTTTATGGTGCCAGACAATCGAGGTGTCACCACAGTTTCTTTTGTGGATTATTCAGCGGAAAGTGTGTTAAAAACTATAAATTTTGTGTTAGAAAAATGGTGGTTTGTTGTGCTTACAACTGTAAAAGTCGGAGTGACAGAAAGGAACCTGAAGTTACGTTTCACAGGTGAGAAATAATAAAGTAATTTCTCAATTGCATTTAAAAAACTATTTATCTCGTGTTCTAAGTAGTTATTTGGTATAATATTTTAATATGATCTAACAGCTGACTTATTTCACGATACTGCGCAGTGTGGGACATAAACATGACTATTTTCATTCATGATTACCTAATTAAGTATTCATAATTGGGTTAATCTCCTCGAGTAAATGTCATTTGAGCAGTGGTGGCGTTCATATATATTTTAATAATTACGCTTATGAAAATTGTTTATTACTATATTTTTGAACCATAATGTTAATATTGTTATTATTAACTTTGTTTAGTATTATTTTATCTAATTACTATTATTTCTGCAATAGGAAAATTGGTTTATTTTGATAATAAAACATATTCTTTTGAAGTTTCACATAAGTTTTTTTTTAAGATTTCCTACAAATCTGGTAAGGCGAGAACTTTGGGTTCAGAATCTGAAACTTGCAGACTGGTCTCCAACAAAGAATCACAGACTTTGTTCCAAGCATTTTGAAAAAAAATTCTTTTATCGCATTGGCGAAAGAAATTGTCTTTTGGATGAAGCCGTACCGACAATATTTCCAGAACTGCCCAAATATATGCAACCAAAAAAGGTAAAGTATAGTTTTTGTAACTATTCAAATAACATTGTTTGATTAGTAGAAGTAATTGCTATATTTTTTTACTTTATTATATAATTTATAAGGTATTTAATATAATATTTATTGTTATTTACTATTACTATAGTTAATTTCTCTTTAATGGTAGGCAAAATTTAATAATTGTTCATGTTTAAACAGTTACACAGTAATACCTCTCTGATATGGAAATTGGAGTATATTTGATTGATAAAACAATATATATGCCTTTAAACCACAATTTCTAAACCATCTAGTTATTTATGCCTAAAGTGATATATAAAGTATGCTAATTACAAATCATAACTATTTATAGATGTTCAAGATATAAACCTATTATAAACCAAATGTTGAGTTAAAGTGGCACAAAAAACTACTATAACATTTATATAACACACATTTTTTAAAGAAATATTAATGAGACTTGATTACCATTTTATATATTTTGGTTGGAAAAAATGTTACTAATTGGTGTACTGCATATTATTTGACTGTACAGTACTAAAAATTTAACAAATCAATTTGTTGCAGACAACAAAGAGATCTCATGAACAAAATATTCAGAATACTGCCTCCACATCAGCAGTAGCTTCTACATCAAGTAGTACCCTGGAAGATATCCATCCAGAGACTCCTAGGAAAAAAAAACTACGTCAACAGCTATTTAGGGAAAGGGTAAAAAGTCAGCAAAAAACAAAGAAGATAAAAATCTTGTCGCAGAAAGTACGAAGGTATAAAAAGAAGGTTTTGTCATTGAAGCAAATCATAAAACATTTAGCTAGTAAAAATTTGATAAGCTCAGAAAATTCTCTATTACTTTCCAACATGTCTGGAATAACCAAAGAACTGCAAAAACGTAAATTTAAAAAAAATGCTAAATATTCTCCAGAATTAAGAAAGTTTGCAATAACGGTCAGTTTTTTTTTCACCTAAAGCTTATGATTACATTCGAAAAGTTTTTGATACTTGTTTACCCCATAGGAGTACCATAGGAAAGTGGTTTAAAAATATAAACGCGGAACCAGGTTTTACCAAAGAGTGTTTTGACACTTTAAGAAAATATGTCCAAATATCTGATAGACCTACTCTCATTGCACTTGTTATTGACCAAATTTCAATTCGAAAACAAGTGGAATGGGATGGGAGAAAGTTTCATGGATATGTTTACTATGGGGTAGACTTGGACGATGATCAAAATGCAGTAGCAAAAGAAGCTTTTGTTTTAATGGCTGTTTGCATAAATGGTACATGGAAAATACCAGTAGGGTATTTTTTTGTAGACGGGTTAACTGGCATGCAAAAAAGTTCCCTTGTGTCTCAATGCATAGAATTAATTAAAGAAACTGGTGCCCATGTATTATCATTAACTTTTGACGGTGCTCCTTCGAATGTCGCAATGGCAAATCTTTTAGGCTGTGTCACAGAACTGCAAAATATGAAAACATATTTTACAATTCGTAACAGCAATATTTTTGTTTTTTATGATCCATGTCATATGCTTAAACTAGTTAGAAATACATTCGGAGAGAGCAAACAATTAGTAGATGGTCAGGGGAATTTAATTAAGTGGGAGTACATAGAAAAATTAGAAAATTTACAACAATCTGAAGGACTTCATTTAGGGAACAAACTTAGAAAAGCCCACATCAAGTTTTTTAAGCAAAAAATGAAAGTTAGATTAGCTGTCCAATTATTAAGCGAATCAGTAGCAGATGCCTTAACTTTTTGTGAGGAAACTTTAGGCCTTGAAGAATTTCGTGGTTGTAAGGCTACAGTCAATTTTATTAAAATGTTAAATAATATTTTTGATGTATTAAACAGCCGAACCCTTGCTGCACCAAGATATAAAAAACCCATTTTTAACAAAAATATATTCCAAACTAGGAAGTTTATTTCTGAAGCAATTGATTATATTTCAACATTAAAATTTACAAACAATCAATTACTAATACATTCCAAAAGGAAAACGGGCTTTCTAGGTTTTATAATATCTTTAAAAAGTGCCTTGCTGATGTATGATGAAGCAATTTCAAAAAATTATCTTGTTTACCTTCTATGTTATAAAATTAGTCAAGACCATCTTGAACTATTTTTTTCATCTATAAGATCAAGGGGTGGTTGGAATAATAATCCTACCTGTAGACAATTTACGGCTGCTTACAAACGACTTTTAGTCCGAGCAGAAATTCGTGAAGGGGGAATGGGGAATTGTATTCCCTTAGATGACATACCTAAACTAGTGGGATCAAGCAGGTTTGAAAAACCAGAACTCAATATTGCACCACCTGATTTTCTCCCAGAGGTATCTGAAAAGTATCCAATGTTGCAAAGCATTTGGGAAGATCATGAATATATAATGAATACCCATGTAATTAGTAAATGTTCAAAAGAAATTATAATTTATATAGCGGGTTTTGTATCAAGTAGGTTACAATCATTAATTAAATGTGAAATGTGCATACGATCTTTAATTGGGGAAAAAGAAAATTATTTAAACTCCTTAATTTCCCAAAAAAATCGAGGTGGATTAACATATCCCTCTAAAGACGTAATAGAAATTTGTAAATTAAGCGAACATTTTTTGCGAATTTATGAGCACGATATCAAAAAGAAGAATTTTTTAAGTATCTTAAAAAGCAAAATTATGTTTAGCTGCATACAATCAAAATATTTTAATTATTTAAAAGAACATGCATCAGAAGGTACTACAAACCACTTATATTTTTTGATGGAATCTATCATTTTACAGTATTTAAATATTCGTTTGCATTTTATAAGTAAAAGGCAATCTGAAGTAGTAGATCCCATCAGAAGTCAATATACCAAGCTAATTTTGTTTAAGGGACAATAACATTTATTGTATTGGTTTAGCTTTAGTATTTATAATAATGTATATAATTTTTTTAGTTTTAAGTTTTTTGTAATTGTATTTAGTATGTAGAAACCCTGTAAAATATTTCAGCTATATGAAATAAAATATAACGTAATTAAATTATATACCTAGTTTTATTTCAGTATTAAGAAGGTCCATAAATACATAAAAAGCAGAATAGCGAAATACTAATTTTTCCAAGATAATTTACATTACAAAAATTTAAAGCTAACAGGCGCTCGGTAAAAGTTTAAGCAGATTTTAATTTTGCACATGGTTTTCATTTTGATAGAAAATAAATTGCATTTTCGTCTAAAGTCCTCTTACTTATCACCTCTTTTCATATATGCGTCGGTGAACCAAAACGCTAAATAAGTTACATCACAAAAAATGTACATTTATTTCTAATATCAATCATGTGATACGCCACTGAGCAAAGATGCGTGGTGCCAGTTGGCCTTCAGTAAAACAGCTGGCGTTATCCGTCCCCTCTCTTTCCTTGTCTAAGGTGTAACTCCTCTAGTCTGCCATTTTTGATCTCTGAACTGAACTGTGCTTAAAATACCGGCTTATATTTTGTGTGATTTTTCGTAAAAATAGCTGTTATCAGTCATTTTAACTAAGGTAAGTATCTCTATAATAGTTTTCACTTATATTAAAAACGAATCCAATACCAAAATCAGATAACAGGTTATTTTAATAAAACATTAAGAGTTACACATTTTTCCTCCAAATTTAGTTTGTCTTATACAAATATGAAACTCCACACCGTTAAAAATGTGAAATTTGAGACAGATCTATTTTTAGTTCTTATTTTAGTTCTCCATATTTTTGGATAATATCTATTTGCACAAGAAGATAGGCATATTTTAAGGTATTTTTATTAGGGAATCCAAAAAATCATTATAATTAAATTGAATAAAAAGACATTTGATAACAAAATAATTCATTTACAATGATTTAGAACTACATAAAATTGTGTTATGTGTTTAAAAATTATTAAAAACATCACCTATTTTGACGAGTTTTTGGGATGCTTAATTTTGCGGTTTAAAGCAAATATGAAAACAAAATGTCAGTTTTGCAGGGTGCTAGAAGTAACCATGGTAGTGTTGTGATCATCACAACAATAAAAGAATGATGAAATGGAAAAAATGACGTTCATTGATTGCTCATTTACTTTGACTCGAAGTTATTCGCGGTATTTAAAAACGCGCGCGGCAATATGGTTTCTTGAGCGACAATTCATTACTCACAGTGCAGCTAAACTGGACTGGTACTTGCACTAAAATTGCACGAAATTGTCAATGATTGCTTCAATGCGTTTTATTTATTATTAATTTAGATAGACGAATTTAGGTAACAATTGAATTAATCTGTTAAACTATGATTATAATTTGAAATTATCTACAACTGGACTTTAAAGGCTTATCATTTTAGATTCCAATCATGTCAAGAGGAAAGCAATGTGTTGATATGGCCTTACAATCCATTAAAGCAAATAAGGACAAACCATGTAATATAAAAACATTATTATCGAGTACTACATTATACAGAAACAACTTTTTTTTAGATTTAGACAAAATAGCTACAATAAACCAAGAAACCATAGGTGAAGCAGATCTACGCAGCGAAGCTATACAAGTGGGCCATGGAATGAATGGTCAGATAGAAGAAAATATTAAAGTAATAGAAATTGAGGAAGTGCAGGGTTCCGAAGAAAAACAAGTTTTACCACAAACAGAAAATTCCAAACTTGAACCAGACAAAAATAAATTCTTGGATGGATCAGGGTTTTCCTTGCCTCGTATGGATTTTTAATATATCTATTTCTTGCAAAAAAATACTTTTTTTCCTTTTAGTTTTTTACGATATTGTTACAATGGACCCAGAATCAATAGACGAAACAGATATACTTGGTGGAAATAAAACAGGTAATCAGGTAATAGAAATTGGAAAAGTGCTTCAGCAGGGTTCTCAAGAAATGGATGCATTATCACAAGCAGGACATTACGATCTTGAAACGGAAACAAACCAATACTGTGATGGTGAATCTAACGAATATCTACCTCAAGATCATCCTGAAAGCAATACCGAAGAATCTAGTGATATAAAAAATGATATTGAGATAGAAAGTCAACTTGACAACGAAAGAGAGAATGTAGAGGAGGTAAACCAAAACCACGAAGAACGACCACGGAAAAAACGACGTGTATATCTGAAGCAAGGTTCTTTATATTTGCAAAATAAAAAAAACAGGGAGCTGGGTAAGGGTTACCAGAGTAAAAAGAAAGTAGGTAGTGAGTGGAACTACAAAGTTGAAAAACCAGGAAAAAAAAATGAAAACCAGATGCTTGTGCAAATTGGGAAAATCAAACTCAGTTTTAAAATGTTCCGAAGTCACACAGGAATTTCGTCAAGAAATATTTGATAAGTTTTGGAAGCTTTAATGGCCTGAAAAAAAACAATTTGCGATAGGGCTAATTTCCCTAAAGAAGTAGTAGGAGAAATTATTTATCAAAATACTACTTAAAATACGCTAATATGAAAACTTACAGAGTATGCAAAAATATGTTCACAAGTACCTTGGGGATATCAGAAAATGTGATTTTGCTATGGTTAGATAAAGACAGTACCATGACTGAAGGTAACGGCAGAGTAGCTGAAAGACCTAGAAGAGAAAACGAAAAGACTAAATCAATTAATCAGCTGAAAATATTTTTAGCATCACTTCCCAAGATGGAATCTCACTATTGTCGGGTTTCCACCAGCAAATTATATTTAGAGACCTTATGGCAGAGTAGAAGGGAACTATTTCGCTTTTACAGAGATAACTGGTGTGTTGAGCAAAATGAACAAGCTGTCAGCATAACGTCATTCTGTTCAGTATTTGATGGATTGGGTTCATCACTATACCGACCCAAAAAGATCAGTACGATGTGTGCATGGGATATAAAACTAAAAATATATCTGATGAAGTATACCAAGAGCACTTGGTTTTAAAGGAAGAGGCTAGGCGCGAAAAAGGCAAGGATAAGCTCTCCGACAATGATATAGTTCTGACGATGGATCTGCAATCGGTGTTGCTTGCACCGAAATCAAAAGTTTCACTAATGCACTATAAGACCAAGCTAGCCGTGCACAACTTTACTCTTTATAACATAAAGTCAAATGATGTCTATTGTTTTTTATGGAGCGAGATTGAGGGCGCTCTAGGCGCGATTGAGTTTTCAAGTATACTCACCTATTTTATTGAAAACATGATTTTACGAACTATCGATAGAAGTTTATCAAAAATTATACTCTGGAGTGATGGCTGCGTAGCCCAAAACAAAAACACTGTGTTATCGAACGCTCTTTTAAACATTGCTATGAAAAACAATGTTGTAATAATGCAAAAGTTCTTACACAAAGGGCATACGCAAATGGAGGCCGATTCCATGCACTCGGTTATTGAACGTCGCTTACGTAATCGTAATATCAACGTACCTGCTGACTACGTGCAATATTGCAAAACTGCACGCTTAAATCCGCGGCCATATTTTGTTAAATACTATTCTTTTGTTTTTTTTTAAATGTTGATAGCATCAGATTCTATAATTCAATTAGACCTGGGCGCAAAGCCGGTGATCCAGTTGTTAATGACATTAAACAACTGAGATATAATCATATTAGTGGTGGTATAGAATTTAAATTACGTCATACTGATGAATGGGTACCACTAACTTCAAGGTTGCAAGCGAGGCAAGAGATCCTTGGTAGGGAAGATTTGCCTAGTTTATACCGAAGTAGAAGAAAAATTAAAAAAGAAAAATGTCTCCACCTCCAGCACTTGAAAAGGGGCCTAGATGCAGATTACCATAGTTATTACGATAATATTCCTTACGAATAGGAAATAGTTAATAGGTATTCCTGATGGGTAATTAATTTGTTTAATGTTCTTTGTTATATTTTTTTACCGAATAAACATTTCATTCTCATATTTTCTTAGTCTTATTGCTTTATAATCCTTTTCTGTACAAAAATCGAGGCTGCAAACTTAATCACTGCAACTTGTGTAACTCCAAAAGAAATTTTCATAAAATTTTGGAAATTTATGTAAGTCCACAAAAAAAATAAAATACGTAAAAAAAATAATTTTAGTTCAAAGAAGTAGTAGTTATCATCCATAAAATCTACCATTAAAATTTTACAAGTATTGACTAAACCACTTGTAAACAAAAGAGTTTTTGGTCTTTCCTGTAAAACTTAATAAAACGGAGTTACACACTTTTCGAGTTTCGCTGACGAAATGTCTTTTATATTTTCACCACAGATTAACAACCAATCAGATACCGCATTCCTGGAATTTTCATTCATATACGTGTTTACGCGAACCCCATTAGCTGGGCGGAGAACTCGGAGATGTACTCGAAATATTTTTATTTATTCTGAGCCGAACTTTATTAAAATATTTTGCTAGTAATGTTTAACCAAGTTTAATATATTTATATTGAAAAATTAGTGTATACATAGCAGTTAGGCACAGACAGAGTGGTTTGAGTTTTTATAGATTTTTGAAGAATTAAGGGCAAGGTTAAAATTTTATAGATATCATTGTTAGATCACTTATATCGCTGAACTTGAAAACATTTGTGTTTTAGTATCATGTTGGAAGGGTTTTAGCGCATGTTATATTCATTTCACTTCTGCCATTGGCGTGCGTATCAAAAACATAAATATTATTTACTATTATACTCTCTCACATCACAAAAATGGAATATTATGTTATGTTATCTGATTTTCACAGTTTTTGTGGTGAGCAAATTCAATTTTTCTGTACATTTATATTATTTGTAATATCCATTTATAAGTAAGAGGATGATTCAAATATAATCTACCTAACCTCTGACTTTTATGCAAATCGTTTATTTTATCAAAAAGATCTTCTCTGTTGCAAGCCATGACCCAGTTTCTTGCTCTAAGATTAAATACAAAATAATAGTTTTAATGCTATTATGACTAACATGCTTTATGCTGTCAATTCGAGCAACACTGAACGCGAATAAATAAAATCATATATGATCCCCGTTTCAATAAAAAATTATAGTTTAAAATATCTAGAAAACACGCTTTTGTCAGTAACGCACTAAAAAGTACAAAATAATGTCTCTTAAAATATATTTTGTTCAATGACTATGCAAAAAAGTGTGATTCGCTTTTTCGTTTCTTTGAGAATCATCTACGTTTAATTAATTTCGACAATTTTGGCATACCCGAATAGCCCAAAGTCGAACTGCATAAGTTAAAATTTTGATAAATCTTGTTCACTGGAATCAGTGCTGGCTCCTCTACCATAACTATATTGATATGTTAATTTTGGAAAAATATGAGTTCAAATATTAATTGCAATATTAGATATTTTTTGACACCCGGTATTAAACAGAAAATTAATTATTTTGAAGCAGTTTATTGACAGCTACTTTATGAACAATTTTACAAAATATATGAAAAAAAAACTAAGCCATTTTTGAGGTTGACGGCTGCGATTCTAATGGTTCGATTCCTTCTAAATGGAGGTTTCGTCGTCACTACTTGAAGATCCTAGTGTGATAACTAAATCATCAATAACCGTTTCAATTTCGCTATCTATTTCCCAGTATTTATCTTCAATAGAACGAACATGTTTAACATACGATTTCCAATTTTCAGCCGATATTGAGTCAATCGCTTCTAATATTATATACACCTGCCCATGCAAGTTCAATAGGGTTGATGTCGCACATGTATAGAGGCAGCCTTAAAGGTGTATGACCGAGGATACGTAAAAGACCGTCAATTTTATACTTTTTTTCTCTAGGCCTGTTGGCTGATATTACTTCATATAATTGATACTTTCTCCATGTTGGATAGCATACAAGATTGTTCGATTTAAGCCACGATATCATATGAACTTTTGTATAGAATTTAGTTGGCACTTTACGTGAGAATGATAAGACGCATTATCCATTACCACGACTAATTTGGGAGGAATGTTAGGTAGAAGCTTCTCGAGCAACCACTTTTCAAAGTTGTCTCTATTCATCTGTTCATGATAGTTTCCAGTTGTTAGTCGCGAGCGAAAAATTAAAGCAGCACCTGGAACAAATCCGGCTTCTGAACCAGCATGAACTATAATAAAGCGACTACTAGAGCCGATTCCCTGAACAACACCTGTAACACTTTCACTTTGCCAGCATTTGCTCACTGTCATATCATTATCCACCCAGGTTTCGTCTACATATACAATATTGCGTCCTTCTTGCCTATATTGCCTTACAGTTGATAGACATTTCACCCGCCAGTGAAAAATATTTGGTCTCTCAATGAGCAATTTTCGTTTATTTTGGCATTTGCGCCAAACAAACCTATTTGATCGCAAAAGCCGATTTAAGGTCTTATATCCATACGGAAAATCTATTTTGTTTGCAGGTCGGAACCTTCTTCAAGTTTATATAAAAATCCTCCATTGTTCGTCGAATTACTTGAAAATCACCATCGTCAATTCTATCTTTGTATGATAATCGGGGTCTTTTTAAGAGAGGAGATTTTAAAGGTGAAGTAGAACATGAGCGATCATTATGTTCTCTTTGAATTTTTCTTACACTACTTTCCGAAACAGCAGTGTAAAATGCAGCGCGTTCTGTTCGATTTTGAATTGGAATAGTCAAACTATTATTTTCAGCTTCTCTAGTACAGGCCTCTATAATAACTTCACGTGCACCGCTTCGAATTGTTTTTCCTCTTTTGCTCGCCATCGTTACTTCAAAATAATAATTCAAATTCAACGCAACGCATTTATATAGAAATGAAAACAATGCTCGAAATGTTAAGGCATCACTAGAAATAGCTACAACCTTCTAGCGGCAAGTGCATGGAGACTCTAGGCACATCCCAATTACAAGTGTGCCATTTCAAAATTTACTAAATCCTCGATTAATTTTCCGTACCGCTTAGCTGGCGCATTTTATAGGTGAAGCGGCAAACTATTACAACAAATAAAATAACATAAAATTTATTTGCGTACACAAATTTTACTTTTCCGCTTGCTTAAGACTATGAACCTTTATTTTAAGGACCACCCGGTTGCAATTTCGAATGTTACAGACGCGTCCGTCGCTCGTCAATTTTCGTAAAACACGATTATAAATAAGCTATGTTACCGACGAGTCGTTGAAACTTGTCTGTAACATTTCACTTTTGCTTTGACGCGATATGAGATAATAATTCATAATGTCCTTTTAAATTTTTTCTCGTGTGTTTCTCGTGTGCATTTTTATTAAAATCGGCGCTTAAAGCAGAATGTATAATCACAGATTACTCAAACTAGTAATCTGTGGTATAATTTGAATCCTTTATTTTTTCTTACACTTTTCATGACAATGAAGCATGCAATTATACATACTTTTAACATTTTTGTAACTACCAAATCGTGGGGTAGTGATCAACAGAATGATAACATTGATAACCTTTACCTAATTTGGGTTCCACGAGTCTGTGCAGTAAATCTTAGTTCATAAGCTTGCAAAATGCGAATCCAAATTGCGGATTTTTCTACAGGATGAATTTGAGTGTTTTCTATCATCAAACTAATCAAAAATACGTTAATTGAGATTCCTGTTTCGCAAGCTTATGAACTAAAATTTAATGCTTATATTCGTGGAACACAGTATAGCTACTCTTTACTACTTATTTTTTGCCTACACAAATTAAAACTCAAAATTATCTCTCGTTTATTATGTAACAATCAAATAGCAATAAAACAAAAATTAAATGTAACTTATTTTCTAAATTTATTTGAACCCAGTCCAACGTTCTTTTCTACACATAGGGCTAAAGAGTGAGGGGCCCTAAGCAGTTTTCTACTAGTGTTTCCACTTTCTTGTGATCGAGCTAGTGATGTTCTACCGATTTGTCTTCGCTTGCTTCCCGCCCATTGCTACTTTTCTTCGTCCTATAGAGGTAGGTTGAACACTGATTTGTTTTCCTTTTCGCTGAATACCTAACTTGCCTCTTCTTTTGATTTTTGATGCTATGCATTTATATTTGAATGCGGTATGCAACCCAGTCAACAAGGCATTGTTATTAGATGCATATTTGATTTTATTATCTAACTACGCCCGAATCGCTGGATAAAACTGCGCTGGATCTTCCTCTAAATTGTTCATAATTTCTCTGGTGTGGTTTTCCCATTCTAATTTTAGAGCTTCTAGCTCTTCACTAGAAGGCATTTGTGTGTTTTCGGACTGATTCTCGTTCATAGAATTTTCAGCAATATCGACCTCACTTCGATTGTTGCCTAATGGTTCTACAACGTTGGAATTATTACCGATATGCAATAATGGCAAAAATAAATTGGAATCTGGCTTCTTTCCTGTAGCAATTTCATATAATTGACTTTTAGTCATCACAGATAAAGTATTAATACTGTTTAATATGCCATATTTTTTTACAACAAATGCCTGATGCTATCAGTATTTTCCGTTATAGCCTACTGGACAAGTGCATTTACAGATTGACATATCAACATAATAAAATATCTGAGCATCTTTCGAACTTTGAATTTTGTATTCCATATTTCCAGTCTCAGCTACAGATACGCTTGAATCAAATTGGAACAGCTTAAAGTATCGATTGTAAACAGTCTTAGATTCTCTTTTAAGCAGTAGGTCAAGAATGCGTTGCTTATAATACATCTCAAAACTTGTAACTATGAAGTCTGCTAACTGAGGCAAGTTAAAAGCTTTGGTGCGTTCTAGTGGAATGTCTTTGAGGAGGCGAAACATCACCTCGCTGTAATTATTTGTATCTGTTCCCCTTAGAATTAAATTTTTTCTATACAAAAGGCACCAACTCTCAATTTTAGACATCATATTATTAACGTAATTTTTATATTTGTTATGAACACAATGGGTATCAAATTCTTTTGTTGCCTTTGCGAGTTGATCATCGCTTTTGGAATATAAAATATCACGAAATAGTTTATAGTAAGTCTGGGTTTTATCTTTCGGTACGCCATTCTTTGTCATTGTTAACCATCGCCAACAAGCTTTAAGACAATGAAATGTGCACAAGAGCAATTTAGAATTTGGCCAATTTTTTTGTAGCACATTTCTTTCACTAAGATCATCATCTGTTAAAATTGCTGTTGGTTGAATTTTCACAGGGAAAATTTCGATTAGTGCGCTCACAGCCGCACTAAATATATCAGCTTTTTGACTACTGCTCAAAATACATCCGATTGGTATTCCACCCGCTGCTGATTGTGTTAGGAAAAAATATACTTTATGGTCTTGAGTGTCACAGTTTCCTGTGGCATCCACGAAAATAACTTCAGAAGCTTGAGGTAGGATAAGAGCTCTTTGCATTATTGGTGTACATAAGGACACTGCATAATTTTTACCACTAGTTACAATTTTGGATTTGATTCCATTACTGTGTTCATGCTGTGAAAGTAAATCTTGTAATTTTTGCATCATATCTTCCCCACTTCTCTCTCCATAGTGACTTTTAAAATGATTTTTCCACAATGAGCCCACATCACTTTTTGTGGGGAAATAATGTCGGTCATACACATATTTTTCGTAATCATCACCAAGTTCCTCCATTTTAAGTGAGCAAAATGTATGGTAGGCTGAAGCTGCGGTGTGTCCACGTTCAAATAACTTTAATAACGAAGTTTTTGCTTCTGGACCAATAGTTCATTTATAAATTTCACAATACAAGGCCATTCCTCGTCTACAGGATTTTTGGATCTTGAGTTAGCGATATATCGTTGAATGGTAATATTCAATTTTGCTGGACAGTCTATATTTTTAGATTTTTTCTCTCTTTTATTCAAAGTTGTTTTTCGCCTATGACTATTAAAATGGCAATGATATAACCGCTTGAAGAGATTCCTTGGAGCATCAGCTGATATCTTGAAGGTTTTTGTTATACGCCATGTTTCTTTGGTTGAGCTTTGCAAAATTTGTAGCCATTTCTAAAAAAATACATTATTCAATGCAAAACTCTTAACCGGATGTTGACGGGATCTGGCACGATTATTTATTATGAATATACAATGACTGGTGTCTCTCTCTCTTTGTCTCTTATGGTTGTTGAGATATTAATAATTTTAAAGAAAATTTCTGCAAAAATGGTACTTAGAAAAATATTAATATCTCGGAGGACGTGCTAAATTAAAAAGTGTAATTTTAGTTTTAACTAGAAAATACTTATCGCTTTACAAATATGTTGTCGAATTCTAAAAATATTATACAGGGTATCTTCAAAAAAATATTGAATGCGAAGGATAGAAAATATGCAAAAACTCTCCTTTCTTAAATAGAATGGGTATGTTTTTATTATTGAATTTAAAAGCACGTCAAATTTCCAATATTTTGATATATCACATTCCTATACCCATCTAGAGTTGTTTTGGTGTTATTACAACTTATTTAAAAAAAAATCATATAATATTTTAATTTGATAAATAATAATATCGAGAATAAGCAAGATTCAGTCAAGTTTGTATGTGTTATTTTATCCTCTTATCAACGCTCAAAATCCCTGCTACTTTAGAACAAGGAAAGCGTTTGATTAATTTTAAAATTTAAATATTAATATAATTTTTTTTTTGTTAAATTGTTATAATAGGTACCAAAACAAATTTTGATGGGTATACGAATGTGATATATCCAAAGGTCGAAAATTTTACTTGCTTTTAAAGTATAATTTTTGCAGAAATTTTTTCTAAAATTATTAATATCTCAATAACCATAAGAGACAGAGATAGGATATATGCTATACAAATCTACTTTTATTAAAGTAAGGATTCGAAAAAAAAATATTAAAAGTTGGGTGTTCCTTTTAAAATAGTGAAAATGTTGCCAAATTTGCATAGAAGTGGCAATACTGCATTAACCAAAATATTTTAAAAACATAGATCTTTTACTCGTAGGGCACGTTGCCAAATTTCAGATCAATCAGTTTTGCCGTTCTCCATATAATTTTAATAGTCCATCCACTTTGAATCACCCTGTATATACCAAAAAATCACATAATATTGAGTTGCAAATGTAAATTTTACGAGTATAAATCGGAGGCTAAGATCCAGAAGGTTCTGCGTTCTCGATCACGAGCGAGATATTCTTGAAATTTGAGGAGACTAGCTTCACACATACGAGTATAATAATACGATCACTAATTAATACAACTCACCTCAATTTCATCTCCTGTTTTCAACTGCATTTTAATTATATTTCTTTCCATGATTTTGTATTCATAATTTTGAGGTAAACGATTTAAAAATGTATCATCCATGTTGCTTTCTCAACTGTACAATGGTAAATAAACTATTAAATCAAGGTCGGATATACTACTTATGACGCTGCTGAATTTAGTCGCAAATGTTACAGACCAGTCCGCCTAAATCATCTGTAACTTTGCAAGCCCTCTTCGGGTAACACGGAAATTGCGGACGCGTCTGTAACATTCGAAAATGCCACCCGGTTTTCTTTCGTGTCCCGCACTTTATCTGTATAAATCTGTGGTTTCACTATAAATATTGTCATGTCCTCGGAATTTATAGTTCTTTCAATTTTTTTTTTCCGGAATAATTATGTTTTAGAAACATAGACGCATTTATTTCTGTTTAAGTAAATTTGCAAGTAATAATGGCTTCCTAAACGTAAATTAAACAAATTCCTTAAATTTAATGGTAAAGAAATGCATTGCTATTTCAAGATCTAAAGCAGCTGTAACAGCAGATACGCTTCTTTAATAGCACATAATGATTATCAACCGATTAAGCCAAGTAACAAAAACAAACCGCTTTCCGATATAGACAACATAGAGATTTCTAACGCGACCAAATAGGTACAAATTTGTCTAGTCAGGTGTCCACCATGTGCGGACCCCAGGCTGTCTCGAGACCCAGATATTTTGTGAAATCACGATTGGGTCTAAAGAAAGTTGTTTCAAGATTGTCTAGTACTACAGGGAACGAACTCTCCTTATCACTGTCGATAATTTGCTTTTCATTAACGGAAAATAGGCAAAACCTTTTTTACCATCAAACTGGAAAATACTGATCCCTATGATTAATTAGGCTATTGATAATTTTTTGAATGTACACAAGATTAGTCAAGAATGAGATCTTTCTATATCATAAACTATCTTCTAAATTATCTAAAACAAAAAAAGTTATACACAAAATTTATTGAATTAATATATTTAATTAGCTACAATCTTAAATTCTACGAATAATTGTAAAATTATTTGATATTACATACCCCATATCTGAACAAAATTGTTTTCGAATTATTGATATTTATAGGTACATTGTATTCTAAAGATCTCCTATTTTATCTTCGAAAGTATTTAAGATAGGGAAAAATTATGAATCAAAATTGATGGAGTTTTTAAATAGAGTACTAAATTTTTTATAAAATTCCGATGTTGAGACAGCAATTTTCGTAGAATTCAAACATAGGTCCTAGATAATATAGAGAGTACAATTTAAAAAACTATATACTCAATCCACAAACTATAGTTTTCAGGCCATTTGTCTTAAACTTTTTTATATCAAGAACAGTTTAAAGGATAAAAGAGAGAAGGTATAGCGTCCTTGATAGGAATGGGCGTTTTATCGATAATCACTAGATCAGCAAAATATCGAATAAAAATAGGCAATTAAAAAAATATCGATATATCGTTAACTGCCGATATTCAATAATGTCGCTAGGTATCTCATAATATCGATCGGTAACCCATAAAATCCATAGTTAAGGCTAAATAAATTGCTCGAACTTCGAAGTGCAGTAAGGAAATTTTTACTGGAAAATCAAAATGAAATATTTTCAATACCGATGAAGATTTTGAGTTGCGGTTTTCGATCGGTTTTCGATCGCGCGGTTTGTTTGATCTATATCCATAGTATGCAGTCCGACAAGGGCAGGCTTAGGACACCATATCAACCGTCTTATACAGGGGGTTATATAAGACCCTGTTAATTTTTTTAAAAGTTTGTTCCATCAATTCTTACTATGGAAGATTTGTTTTTCTCTTTGTGCAACCAAAATAATCTAAAGCTAGGTACGAAAACACATAGCGAGTTTGAAATTTTTCCTTCGTTATCGACAGGGGTTTTTTGATAATTATTGATTTTATAAAATAAACTGCCGAACAAAGCCTACTTGTGGTAATCAAAGTTATATCTAACAGATTATGAACAAGGTTCATAATCTCTCAAATTTTCCAACTTAAATATTGTAGAAGAACATTAAATAGTGATTTGTTGGGTTTGATTTTTTTTTATCAATCTTGAATTCGATATTGCTTCTAATGCCAGTTTTAGTGATAATTAACATTTTTAGCGAAACAGCTTTTTACATTTGAAATTTGCTATAGATTGCTTTCAGATATTGCCTTTAATTTAAAACAGATTTTTTTAAAGGAAATTGATACATTTCTCTTTTTCCCAATAAAATACAGTTTCAGGCGTTATTTTTGCTTATACAGACTTACTTAAACTGTTTACAATAATACAGTGGGTAACAAAGGTCTGGAACACTACCTACCTTGCGGTGCACAAACTCGACGTTGTTAAAGTTTAAAGTTGGTAGAGTTTTTGGTGCACCCTGTATACAATATTCATGGTGGAATACTTAAGGACGCCAACCCTGATCATAATCTGATAGACCATACTGAATCCGATTGTCATAAGTGGGATTTGTTCAGCAGCAGACCATTAAAAAAAAACAATTTTTCTAAAAAACCCTGTATGTCGGAAAGAAAGAAAAAATTTCAAAACCGCTGTTAATTATTTGTTTGTACCTAGCTTTAGATTATTTTGGTTGCACAAAGAGAAAAAGAAATCTTCCACATTAAGAGTTCTGATCGAATAAACTTTTCAAAAAAATTAAAGGGTCTTATATAACACCCTGTACAAGATGGTTGCGATGGAGTCCTGAGGTTGTCCTTGTCAAACTGCATATTCTAGGGATTGGCCAAAGAACGGCCAAAAACCGTAACTCAAAATCTCATCCGTATTGAAAATATTTCATTTTGAATTTTCTTGGTGCACTTCGCAGTTCCAGCACTGTAGATTACATATTTACAAATGCCAGGAATTTTTTGCTCGCTGATTCGTTTCGCCCATATTGTCTAAACGGCTTGGCCGATTTTGATGAATTAAACGCCATATTGTAGAGGACGGTTCTCTGGTGGTCTCATATATTTTGATTTAAAATCCGTTTACGCGTTTTTTTGTAATAACAATATTAATAAAAAACCCAAGTACATACCTTTTTCAAACTAAAGCATTGAGGGGTGTAATAGACATACAACCCCTTTTGCTAAAAGGTATATCTTTTGCTATCCCGTTATGTAATTTTTTGTATACAGGTGAGCATGAAAATGTGCAACTTCAAAATCTAGTATTTTATTTGACATTTTCGAAAAATGAACATTCGGTATGAATAAAACGTTGTTAACCGACTACCCTCATTATAATTTTTATGTATGTATACAGGTGGTGGTAAAAGAAATATGTGACAGTAATTTATATCAAATGACACTATACAAAAATGAGCTAAGAAAACAGCTCTGCTATTAATATTTAAATTATTTTATTCACAAAATAATTTAGAGGTAAGATCTCATCTGTTATGTTATATACAATTAATTGGATATATTGAAAAAATCACTAAAATGTGAGAAATAAACTATTAAAGAAAAATAGAACAGACTTAAAAAAAAACGCAAAAAGTAAAAAATAGTATTTTATTTATTTCATAAAATAGATATTTTAAAGTCGGCGCCCAAATAATGACTAATGTGTAATAATATAAACTGCTGGCCACTTGAAACAGTTTACCTGCATTTTTTGGTAAAATTTAAGTTTTGTTCCGAAAATCTATAAAAACAATTTCTTAGTTCTAATTGTTAGATTAGCGTAATCCTTGGTGAAATTGTAAAAAACAATTTCAAACTTTTTTTAAAATTTTTTAATATTTTTAAGATACGATTTTTTTTGTCAAAAAATTTAATTTTTCTACATAATAAGCTGTAACTTTTTATTGACCATTTTCTTGCTAGAGGACCCTTAAATCATATTTTTTTATAATGTGCACGGTCTGCACTAACCAGAATATATACAGGGTTTATATAGTTTTATCAAATTATGGTAATCTAATATGGAATAAATTTGGCTAAATTCTCTACAAGTGTAACAAAGAACAAGATAAATTTAATATTATTTAATTCTGAACACATTAAAATATCTTAAAGCCCTGTTTAAAGACGATAATTCTACAAATAAAAAAGTGTTCGCAAAAAGTTTTCTAAAACTTTGCGCACGCAAATGAGTGCTTTTTACATATATCTGGTCAAATATGAGGTTTTAAGATGGTTCTTTTGTCAATGACATTTTAAAATAGCTATCTAAAAGTTATTTCTAGTCTTTTTGAATTTCCATCCTTACCTGTTTTTTTTTAATCATTTGTTCTAAATAATATTTAACTCGATTTTGTGTTCTAAATTCTTTAAATTTAAATAGTTACTGAAATGTTTAGAATTATTCAGAAATGTTACCTGTCAGTTAGTGATTTAAATAAAATAATTTATTTATATAATAATTTATTCCATACGGGATAACAACAGATCAGAGTTCAAAACTGATATCCAGAATTCCAACGAACAGTTAAATGCAAACACAATTCATAAACTCAAACTAAGAAATGGGTAAATAATAGCATATGTCGAATTATATAATTATATTTAGGGGAGCATTTCTTTCAAGATTTCTTCGACAAAAATAATACATGAATAGATATAAAAAATGTATGAGCACTAAAACGGCCGAAAATAATGGTTTTATTACTACAGCCATAAACATTTATCAAAATGTCTGTTTCTTTGGTGCGTGTGCGGCAGGTTTGCTATTTAATTTATAAATGATTTTTAGAAAATTAAAAATATTAACATCATTTGCTAGTAAGTTTGTTATTATGCGCTATAAAAATATTCCCAAGAAGAGTATTAATAGAAATTTAATTTTTTAAATCAAAACTTAATAAGATAAAGTCCTTATTATATTTATCTTTAAAAACCTATGTCATCAAAATATTTTTATGGATAAAAGAGAGGTCAAAAATTCCATCATAAGCAATATACTTACGAGGACAGATAAATCTACAAAATTGGTTGTAAGCCAAATTATAAAAATCAGGCCCTGAAGATTATTATGGGATTACTTGGACTTTTTCTTTACATTTTACTTTTAAAGCTTTTAAATTACAGCTATAGAACTGGCAGGTATAACGGCATAAACTTTTATTTTTAATACTTAGTACCAGGTATAACATATTTGTGCCACAGATGTTGAATATCTTTAGAACATTATAAATGTGGTCTTTTTTTAATTATACAGGGTTTAATATAAAATAGTGCAATAAATAAATAAGGAAATAAAATAAATAATTATATATACACGATTTTAATTTGGTCGCTTAGTGGTCAAAGCGTTCACTTAGAAACACAGTGATCCTGGGCTCAAGGTGTTAGTAAATATGCGCTACAAAGTTCAGAGGGTGATTCTGCATGAAAAAATAATGACAGTTTGCTATATAAACGTAAGTCCGCAAATGATTCGTTTTCCGAGATACGGGGTAAAAATCATTTTTGAATTCCCCGTTCAATTTGTGACAAAAAATCTCTTTTGCCTTTTTTTCGTATCAGGCGCGGTTTTTATGCAAAAAAGATAAAACATCTTAACGCGTATTTTTCATTTCTTTAATACGTTATCAAGAACTATTTAATACAATGATAATTAGACCAGAACAATAACAGAAAATAACACTAATAAAATTTTAAATAGGCGTAAAGCTAGCTACAACAAATGTTGAAAATGACCTCCCTCAGACGTGACACAAGATTCAACTCTTCGTCTCATTGATTGTCGTATTCGCGCAAACATTCCTGGTGTATTTTTATAGCCTCACAGCCTACTATAATTCGATTCCTCAGGTTATCAACATTTTCGACGATAGTGGAATAAACTAATGACTTAAGAAACTTGACTTAAAAATCTAGAGGATCGAGCAGGCTAATTTTCCGTACCTCCCCTTTCTATCCAACGATTTGGATATACTGTATCTAACTAATTACGTACATTAATGCTAAAATGAACTGGTGCACCATCATGCATAAACCATAAGTGTTGTCTCAGCTGTAGTGGAATTTCTTCAAGAAGAACATTTAACTCTTCCTGTAGGAAAATAAGGTAATATTCGCCTGTTAGTCGTTGTAGGAGGAAATATGGACCGATTAAGTGATCATCAATTACCCCAAACCATACATATTTTAAAATTGATGCTGAAAACGAGCTTTCAAGATTCCATGTGACTTTTCCTTAGCCCATAAGTGATTGTTATGGAAATTTCATATACACTGTCGTCCAAAAGTAGTCTAATCAGTAAAGAAAACGCTATTTAAAAAATTTGGAATTTGAGCGATTTGATGAAGAATCCACTGGCAAAAAAATAAGCGCGGAAAAAAGTCTCTAGGTAGTAAAGCTTGCACACGTCGAATATGAAATAGATTCAATTGCTGTTATTTAAGAATTTGAAATAATAAAGTTGCTTACATTCAATATGCTGACAATTTTTCGAGTACTTGTTTCAGGTGACTCCGCAATTAACTCGAGAACTGCCTCTTCTAGTTGTACAGTTTGTACTATTCGAGAGCGCCCGCAGTCTGCCGTTTGTTTCTTAAATGTACAATTTTCGCGCAAACGTTGGTGAAGACGAGCTAATATTGTGCATTTGTAAAATTTTCCATTCTTTTCGATAAAAGGAAAATGTATTACTTATTAACAATAATGTTATTGCAAACTGGAAAGCTTAAGCCTACTAGATAATGTATTATAGAAATTAAAAATAGGCGTTAAGATGTTTATTGTTATTTTTTTGCATAAAAACCACGCTCTATACGAAAAAAAGGCAAGAGAGATTTTTTGTGACGAACGAAGAATTCAAAAATGATTTTTAATTTGACATATCTCAGTGGCGTATTATTTTTTTCTTCCAAAAAATTGAATCATTAGTCGTATGCGCGCCAATGATGAATATAAAATTTTTAATTGAAAGTCAAAAAATGCGTAATAACTACCTCTTAAAACCAACCAAATTTCATTGGCATATCTCGGCCAGTTTTAGAGCAATAAATAAACCGTCAGATTTTAACAAAAACTTTAACACCCAGTAACTCGGAAAACAAATTATTTGCGGACATACATTTATATAGCAAACTGTCATTGTTTTTTCGTGCAGAATCACCCCCTGAAGTTTGTCAAACTTATTTACTAACACCCTGTATATTTTATCAGCTCATACTTGCCTTAGTCCAAAAGTTAATATTAAAAAAGATACAGGCTGATTAAGTCAAAATTTTATTATCGATTTTTTAAAATAATATCCCTGGTTTTTGAGATATTAAAGTGATAATTGGTGATAACGGATTTTTTATATTCAGTAATAATATTACGCCTTCAATTTTAATGTAACTTGCAGAGGGCGCTAGGAACGCTACTTTTTGTATTTAAAAATGTTCTGTTCTTTTTTGAATACAAAATTAGGAAGTTTTGTATAGAAAAAATATTTTCTATTATTTTTTCTTCACAAAAAAGCTATACCTTATAAACCTACCTAAATTTTACCCTTTTCGAGATATTTGCTGTTTCATTACTTGAAACAGCCCCGTGTACTCGCCATTTATGATATTCGAGTATTATCATTTTTATAAAGTAGGCTTTTATCAAACAAGAATCAATTCGAATTAACGCAGCTGTCGCAAAGAAACATTTAGCTTTAGTTTATTTCTGAACGATTTATTAAAATTTATAAAAATGATAAAACTTGTAATATGTTAAATGATGAATACGGCTGCATCAATAAGTAATAAAACAGAAATATCTCGTATATGGTGAACTTCAGATAGATTTATAAAGTATAGCTTTTTTGGGAGAAGGGACAGTAGAACTTATTTTTTCTATACAAAGTTCCATAATTTTGTACATAAAAAAGTTACAACATTTTTAAGAGCGAAAAGTAGCGGTCGTAGCTCTCTACAAGTTACATCAAAATTGAAGGCTTATTATTATTATCATCTGCTATGAAATATCCGTTATTACCAATTTTCACTTTAATATCTCAAAAAACAGGGATATTATTTTAAAAAATCGAAAATAAAATTTTAACTTAATCACCCTGTATCTTTCTTAATAATAATTTTTGGACTAAGGCAAGTATGGCTAAATCGCGATATTTTAATCAAATCTATGTATTCCTAAGTTGTTAGTAGGACCTTTTAAAACACCCTCTATATATATATATATATATATATATATATATATATATATATATATATACACTGTGTCCGAGATAAGGAGGGCCACTATGGGGATTTTGGAAACGGTAAGAGATACAACTTTGGTTAAATGGGAGAAAAGTTGCGTAATCAAGGGTCTAAGAAAATGGCGTTTTCAAATTCCTGAAACATTTTTCGGATTTTGAGATATTTTGAAAAAATTGGATTTTTTGATTTTACGAACTATTTTTTTATGGCGTTATTATTTGCCCTAGAGCGAAACCAATAACAATTCTCCACAGCAACTTTTAATGCTCTTTAGGACGACGTTATTAGTTTCTTAATCTGACGTTTCGTTTTTGTGGGACCATCATCAACTTCATTTTTTTAAATACGGCCCTGATATTCTGATATCAGATTCTGAAAGCCCTTTCTATTTCGAATTCAACGATGTATAACACTTTATGGTTTAAATGCGTTTTAGTCTTTTTTTCTTGCCTTACACAAGAAAATTCCTATTACGGACCTGTACATAGTTTAGTTAAGTTCAGTTTAGTTTAATTTCAAAGAATAAACAATTAGCCATAACATATGACACTTTATGTCATTTAGGTGTTTAATAATAATCTAGTGGTTGAATTGATGCACTAATTTAATAGAATAAACAAAGATCAAATACAATTAATTTAGCAGAAGATCTAAAAATTAAAAAGCAACAACAAGGGAATACGAACAAAACAACTAAATTTATATTAAATGTTCAAAAAGATTTCCGTCGTTTTCTAAGCATAGATAGCGCCTTCTAACCGTTGATTCTAACACCCTAGCCAAAATTTGTGGAGTAATATTAGCAAAGGCTTCCAAAACTAACCCCCTCAGTTCTTGTTCTGTAGCAAAATTTCGCTGATAAACATGATTCTTAACGAACCCCCATACGAAAAAATCAAGCGGGGTTATATCGGGTGAACGCGCTGGCCAGGGTGTTTCCGAATGCGTGCTAATCACCTTCTCTGGAAATCTCATGGATAGATATGCTCGAACGGCTCTGGAATTATGTGCAGGTGCACCATCTTGCTGCATCCAACAGTTGCGAACTGTCGCCAGAGGCATATTATCGAGAGCATCCTCTAAATCATTTTGCAGCAAATGTAGGTAACGCTCTGATGTCAGGTTGTGGTTGTAAATAAATGGTCCTACAATCCTTGTGCCAATAATACCAGCCCACATATTAAAACCAAAGCGGTGTTGGTGCCTCGACGTTTTGTTTAAACGTGGATTGGTTTCAGACCAATAATGAACATTTCTTCTATTGAAAATACCGTTATTCGTAACCATACTTTCATCAGACCATATTATGTAATATGGAAAATACATATTCTCCTGGCATTTTCTTGTGTACCATTCACAGAATGAGCGACGTCGCTCTAAATCGCCTGGTCGAAGTCCATGACAAATTCTGTACTTATACGGATGGAACTTTTGTTTTTGTAAAATACAATGCGTCGTTGATTTTGGTATACCAACATTTCGTTCGACCAATCGGACTGATGTACAGGGATTTTCAGTGACCGCTAACAAAACATTATGTACTGTTTCTTCATTGCTCTTCTTTTGTCGCGAAACTACAGGTTTTTTGAAAGAACCATATGCTTTAAGGTTTGCCACTAATTTGCTAAAGGTCCTTTGATTTGGCTGTCTTCTTTCGAGATATTTTTGCAAATACAAACGCTCCGCAACAGAACAATTTCTGTTGGATGAAATGAAACACGCCACCATGTCAAACTTTTCTTCGTTAGAAAACATAATTAATAGAAGAAATGACTAATTATTGCGCACTAAATTACACAGTAAGCTAATGTGTCAAACAATCAACGTTAGCTGACAATTCAAATGTATAAGAGGCCATCAACACATTCATTTGTTTTCCGGAGCCTGCTTTTCTTTAATAATTGTCAGTAACGTTGATTTTTTGACACATTTGCTTACTGTGTAATTTAGTGCGCAATAATTAGTCATGTCTTCTATTAATTAATTTTTGCGTATGTATGTATTTGGAAAATTATCGTCGTTCATACTGCGAATGGTACACGAGAAAATACCTGCAGAATTTGAATTTTTCATATGACTGTATGATTACGAATAAAATGATGTTTTTATATTAGATGAAATGTCCATTATTGGCCTAAAACTAATCTACATTAAAAAAAAAGTCAAGTCGTCAATACTATTTCGGTTTTCATATGTGTATTGGTGTGTACAGGTCCGTAATAGGAATTTTCTTGTGTAAGGCAAGAAAAAAAGACTAAAACGCAATTAAACCATAAAGTGTTATACATCGTTGAATTCGAAATAGAAAGGGCTTTCAGAATCTGATATCAGAATATCAGGGCCGTATTTAAAAAAATGAAGTTGATGATGGTCCCACAAAAACGAAACGTCAGATTAAGAAACTAATAACGTCGTCCTAAAGAGCATTAAAAGTTGCTGTGGAGATTTGTTATTGGTTTCGCTCTAGGGCAAATAATAACGCCAGAAAAAAATAGTTCGTAAAATCAAAAAATCCAATTTTTTCAAAATATCTCAAAATCCGAAAAATGTTTCAGGAATTTGAAAACGCCATTTTCTTAGACCCTTGATTACGCAACTTTTCTCCCATTTAACCAAAGTTGTATCTCTTACCGTTTCCAAAATCCCCATAGTGGCCCTCCTTATCTCGGACACAGTGTATATATATATATATATATATATATATATATATATATATATATATATATATATATATATATATATATGTATATATATATATATATATATATATATATATATATATATATATATATATATATATACCTTATTTTCCTGGGCCTAGGTTAATACTAAATTACTGTTCTAACTATGCTAAAATGACGAGAAACTGTCAGAGAAGGTTTTCGATGAAAAATTAAGATGTATGAAAATAATTCTTAAATGAGCGCTCTTTATTATTATAATCATATTTTTTAATACACATTAGTAAAATACTGGTTCAAGAGGACAATCGTGAGAAAAAGCTTTCACTTTAATCCATGATTAATTTTCTTTGACCATCTCATCATTTTTCTCATCAAGGTCAGCTGTTCACATTGCCATTATAATTTGTTGCAATATTATGGGAACTTTTTGTAATATAACTGAATTCTTCTTCTACTCTTATTTAACTAGCTGTCTAAAATATGTCTTTTAAACTAATACTCTATATCGAAAGGCTTTAAAAGTATTTATTAATTATGGATTTAATAAATAGTGTTAAATTTAATTAAATCAAGTTGGACTTTTTGTTATTATGGGGTTTTGGGTGACCCACGTAAAATTAATGTATTTAACACGCTAATTAGAAGTTTATCATATGCTGATTAACATATAGTTGAAAATATTTCATTCTAACATCTTGTAAAAAACCTTTAGAAAATATTTTTTTTTCCATTATCGTGTGGATAGTAATTAACAGTCTTAAATTCTTTGTAAATGTCTAAACTTAACCACCATTCTCCGTATGTATAAGCAAAGACATATAAACTCCGTATAGTTCATCCATCCTTTTAGAATTCACTATTCCTAACATGAGGAAAGATTCATAACGAGGAGAGTTTGTAAAAAATCTAATTTCCAGCTTTAGCTTCGTTAATCTGTTTTAGTGCTTGAAATAGTTTTATTAATGATTTCTTATTTTGAAAAAAAAAATTTGCTTAAATTGGTTTCAAGGCCAACCACTCACATTTACCTGGTTACCCAAATCAGGTGTGGTTCCTTAGTACATTTTTGAATTTCGTAATTCTACTTTTTATAATTTTAAGATAGAGGTACCTAAGAATTAGTACGACCCGTGTATTTTGTCAGTTAAAAAACGGATAACTTAGCCTTCGAGAATAACATAAATGGCATTGTAAAGAAAAATGAAGAAAGTAACATTAAGAGAATGATCGGAAATAGACACTTACGGAAAAGAATAAACATAACATACATTGAACAAACATAAGACAACACAGCTTAGATGGGACTACGCAGGTAGTATAGCAAGAATTATGGGTAACAGGTGCATTGCAGAGATCTTGAATGAGACTATAGGTAGGCAGTTCTATAGACCTATAACGAGAAAATATAAATTAGTGCCAATTAATGATGAATAAATCATAAATAAACTTATTATAATACTTTCTGACGATCTAAAAAGAACTACGTGTCTTTTAGATCGCTTAGTATATGGTGGTCAAAATAAAAAGGATTGAAAAAGTTGTGTGAGGATATTTTTTTTAATATTGGCTATACAGATGCAGTTCTATGTGTAGAATTAATATACGAAGATATATACAGGGTGTCCCATAATTAATGGTACCCAGCAAAATTGCACAGAAAAAAGTTACGTTATTTTAAAGAGATTTAATGCAGCGTAAATGGCGCCCTCTACAAGCAGTATCAGAACTAAGCACAGTTTTAAATTTCTCGCTTCAAAAAACTCTCCAATTCCCAATTTCATGCCGTTCGGTCACCCTGCTCATAAATTGTGAAGACAAAACTAAATTAAAATTACAACTTTGACACCCTGTATCTTGGTTACTGTCAACATTTGGACTAAGCAAAGTTTGATTAAATCGCAATATTTTTACCCAAAGAACATGCAGTTTTGCTGTGTACCATTAATTATGAGACACCCTGTATATACAGGGTGTTTCTTAATTGAGTGTCAATATTTAAGGAGGTGATTTTTGGGTCCATTTTAAGAAGAAAACTTCATCTAAATATATGTCTTAAACGGTGTAAATTTTGAGATACAGGCTGTTAAACTTTCAATAATTTCATAATTTTTCGATAATATCTCGAATACCACTCTAGATATTGTAATGAAATTTGGTATAGAGGTACTATGCATCTAGTGGAGTTTTTTGATGTAGAACATTCTTTTAATTTCCACCAGTAACGACCGTACGGAATCCGACCTGCATATTTTCCCAGACATTGATGGTACGTTACTGATTTTTTTTTTAAATAAAAATTATTTTTGAAATTCCCATTGATTTTTGAGCAAGTTTGATCTCTTGTTAATTTTGTGTTGGACGCACGGTTTTCGTTTTAAAAAATAAAAACCGTTTCTCTGCATGGTCCAAACAATCCTGGTCATAAGACGGATATCACCATGCATGCGGAGGAATATTATCGTATTAAACTCGAGAAATCAAATTTTGTCGAAAATAAAAACTAAAAGTTTTCAAAAACAAACAAATGAATCAATAAAAATGCTTTATTTTAGAAAAATCAGTGGCGTGAAAGTAATTACTATGTCCATTCTTATTAAAATCAGAAATCGCTTTATCTTAGTGAGAGATATTTGTAGATAATTGTATGTAGTCTTCAGCCACCAATCTAGGACCACCATGTCAATGTTTTTCAGAAGTCTGTTCCTTCATAAATACTTTTTATAAATTTTATTAAAATAATATGATATTCTTCAACAATAACAAGTTATCTACAAAACTATACTAATAGAACTAGGTACATAAGTAATAATTTCCACAAAAATAATTAGGTTTTAACAAATTGACAGCACACAAGTTGTTGAAAATGCCCAGCACCTTGGAGAATACACGCTTCAGCCCTTTTCCTCATGTTGTCGCGAACTCTTTGAAGGATACCCTCGGTGTTTATGATAATATCGCAAGAATCTCTTATACGATCCTTCAGCTCCTCTACAGTGTTTACTGGGGTGCGGTAAACTAAAGATTTAAGATGTCCCCATAGAAAAAAATCCAAACTATTTAGGTCTGGGGACCTAGGGGGTCATGATTGGGGTTAAATCTGTTGTTAAATGTACGATTCAAATATTCTCTGGCTTCAATACTAAAGTGAGCGGGCGCGCCATCGTGCATGAACCACATTCTGTTTCTAATCAGAATTGGAACATCTTCTAACAATATTGGCAAATCGTTCTCAAGAAACCGGCGATAATTATGGCCATTTAGTCTTTCTGGGAGGAAAAAAGGTCCAATTAGGTGATTTTCGATAATGCCAGCCCAAACATTTACAGCGAATTGCTCTTGATGATGATGTTCTACAATGGCATCGGGGTTCTCGTCGGCCCAGATATGATTATTGTGGAAGTTTCTGATAGCGTTCCTGGAGAAGTTCGCTTCATCTGTGAACATTATTTCGCAATCAAATAAGGGATTACGCGTAATTTTTTCCAAAAACCATTCACAAAAATTAACTCGGAAAGGAAGATCTCGGGGAAGTAAGGCTTGCACTCGTTGAATGTGATATGGGTATACTAAACTAGGATGTGCGAAATATTTAGGTTAATTCCAATTTTCCTAGTACTGAGTTCAGGATTTTCATCTATGTAATTTAATACTGCGTCTTCAATTTCTGGAGTTCTTACAGTCCGATAGGCCCCTTTTAATTAATTATTTGGCTTGAATGTACCTGTTTCAGCCAACCTTCTATGCACATTTGCAAATATTCGCCTATCTGGTATGACTCTACCAGGAAAGCGCTCTTGATATAATCGTCTAGCTTCCGGTGAACTGCCATCAGCCAAACCATACATGTAATGCATGTCTGCCAACTCTTCATTGGTAAACTCAACCATATCTTTTCTCAGATATATCAGATATTTAAAACACAAAATTAATTAAACCCGACTGAATCTGAAAGCTGAACTGTCAAATTAAGTTACAAGAGAAGTATTAATTCTGACAGCCAAAGCCTACTACAATAATAATTATTATTAGTAATCTTTCTTTATTGATGAACTAATAGTATTTTATAGTTTCGTGTTAAAAAACTATAAGCTCAAATAGTAATGTTGAAATCTTTGGGTATTAGTTATTCATAAGCAAATTTGATTTCTTGAATTTCAGTAAAAAAAAAATTTCCTTGCATGCCATGACGATTGGTGTTGTCATTTTAGCGATATTGTTAAAACTCTGCAGAGAAACGGTTTTTATTTTTTAAAACGAAAACCGTGCGTTCAACTCAAAATTTTATTTAAAAAAAAAATCAGTGGCATACCAACAATGTCTGGGGAAAATATGCAGGTCGGATTCCGTATGGACGCCACTGGTGGAAATAAAAAAAAATGTTCTACATCAAAAGATTCCATTAGATGCATAGTACCTCTATACCAAATTTCATTATAATATCTAGAGTGGTATTCGAGATATTATCGAAAAATTACGAAATTATTGAAAAAAACACCCTGTATCTCAAAATTTACACCGTTTAGGACATATGTTTATATGAAGTTTTCTTCTTAAAATTGACCCAAAAATCACCTCCTTAAATATTGACACTCAATTAAGAAACACCCGTATATGTATATATATAGAATTTTCCAAACTAGGATGTGTGAAATATTTAGGTTAATTCCAATTTTCCTAGTACTGAGTTCAGGATTTTCATCTATGTAATTTAATACTGCGTCTTCAATTTCTGGAGTTCTTACAGTCCGATAGGCCCCTTTGAATTGATTATTTGGCTTGAATGTACCTGTTTCAGCCAACCTTCTATGCACATTTGCAAATATTCGCCTATCTGGTATGACTCTACCAGGAAAGCGCTCTTGATATAATCGTCTAGCTTCCGGTGAACTGCCATCAGCCAAACCATACATGTAATGCATGTCTGCCAACTCTTCATTGGTAAACTCAACCATTTCTTTTCTCAGATATATCAGATATTTAAAACACAAAATTAATTAAACCCGACTGAATCTGAAAGCTGAACTGTCAAATTAAGTTACAAGAGAAGTATTAATTCTGACAGCCAAAGCCTACTACAATAATTATTATTATTAGTAATCTTTCTTTATTGATGAACTAATAGTATTTTATAGTTTCGTGTTAAAAAATTATAAGCTCAAATAGTAATTTTGAAATCTTTGGGTATTAGTTATTCATAAGCAAATTTGATTTCTTGAATTTCAGTCAAAAAAAAATTTCCTTGCATGCCATGACGATTGGTGTTGTCATTTTAGCGATATTGTTAAAACTCTGCAGAGAAACGGTTTTTATTTTTTAAAACGAAAACCGTGCGTTCAACTCAAAATTTTATTTAAAAAAAATCAGTGGCGTACCAACAATGTCTGGGGAAAATATGCAGGTCGGATTCCGTATGGACGCCACTGGTGGAAATAAAAAAAAATGTTCTACATCAAAAAATTCCACTAGATGCATAGTACCTCTATACCAAATTTCATTACAATATCTAGAGTGGTATTCGAGATATTATCGAAAAATTACGAAATTATTGAAAAAAACACCCTGTATCTCAAAATTTACACCGTTTAGGACATATGTTTATATGAAGTTTTCTTCTTAAAATTGACCCAAAAATCACCTCCTTAAATATTGACACTCAATTAAGAAAATATATATATATATATATATATATATATAATTAATTATATATCAGGAAAATATATCCGATATATAATTGATTATTTGGCTTGAATGTACCTGTTTCAGCCAACCTTCTATATATATATATATATATATATATATATATATATATATTGGTAAACTCAACCATTTCTTTTCTCAGATATATATATATATATATATATATATATATATATATATATATATATATATATATATATATATATATATATATATATATATATATATATATATATATATATATATATATATATATATATATATATATATATATATATATATATATATATATATATATATATATATATATATATATATATATATATATATATATATATATATATATATATATATATATATATATATATATATATATATATATATATATATATATATATATATATATATATATATATATATATATATATTGGTTACGCTGCGCCATCTATGATGTATTTTTTTTAATGTTTAAATTCCTCATAGTCTAAACCAACATTAAAATAATTAAAGACGATTCATATTAGGTATGATCACGGTTCGAACACAGTCTATTCACGGTCAAGACATTTTATGTATGTTCACATCTTTCGGTCAAATGCCAGTCCAGTCAACGACTTCGGTTTTCTAGCACTCCATGAAAACTTTTCAGCGGGTGATTTAGCTATTATGACTCCCGCTTTGGATGAAGTGACATATCTCAGACTTAGAAGAAAAAGGCATCGAAGAAACATTTGAGTGCATCCGCTCCTCAATAGAAAGACACAAGGAGGGTTTTTTTACTTTGTACAAAGACCTCGTAGATCGCGTACAAAAATTGTATCAATATTTTCGCATCTCACAGGAAACATTTTAGTACATGCTGAACAAAGTTGAAATCAACATCACAAAGCAGATTACAAAATTTCTAGAAGCTATTTCAATTATTGAAGAGCTCACAGTCATGCTAAGAAAGCTAATTTTTTTTATAAAATTGCATATTTATCTTCTTAATTTAATATTCCATAGTGAAAATAATATTTTTTTTCTTATCGATGTAGCCGGTACTTGATGTAAATTCATTATACACAAGTATACAAAATAAACACGTTTAGTTTATTAATTGCCACTTATTTATTTCTGCTTGACGGCTGTTTCGACACACTGTGTCTTTGTCAAAAGCTAACTTAAAACTAACACTAAAATCTGTACCAAATATAAAAAAAATATATAAAAATCTTAATGGTATCAATAAAACAATATCGGTGTTTATCCACCTCGTCTATTCTTTAGGTATAAAGATTTAACAGAGGGGAATAATTTAAGTTATTTTATTGAATGACCAGTTGGACTTAAATGGTTCCCCTCTGTTAAATCTTTATACTTAAAGAATAACGTGTTTATTTTGTATACTAGTGAATAATAATTTTGTGAAATAATATGAAAATAGAACCAAAGGGGTATAAATCACCTTTAAATCCTAATAACATACATTTTTTAACAGTGTCCGAGCGCTCCTATTCACTATTCACTTTCCTAACTACCTACAATAAATAATATGTATCCGTGCGCCGTACACAATTATCATAAGACCCAGTAAGGCGATATTTTACTTGTCTCAAATTTCGAATTTTGTTAATCAAACGTCTCTCGAAAGGCGGTTTTAATTAGTTGGGTAAAACTATGTATTCCAGGACGCTTCTGAGACGATCTAGTTTTCGCGGATGTACTAGACGTAGTTGCCAATTGGCAGTTAATTTGCAATAGAAATAGTGAGAGGTATTCAAGTATTTTTAGTAAATGGCAATCATGCATTCATATTTCAGCCAAGACGTTTGTCAATTATTCGGCTTTGTTTTTTGTCGGTATGTCAGTGCATATTATTATCTTTTGAAGATTCCTCGGGGCGTGTGGGGTGGAAGTCTTTGCAAGATAGCAAGTGGTCTCAACGTGTTAGGAAGTCGGTGGCGGGTGGACTCGGTAAATGCCGTTATGTTTAGTTTTTTCAAGTACGTGTTCCGTGGTCGTCGAAAAGTGATTTTTTGTTTCAGGATTGTGCAAAATCGCTACTTTTTAGTTGTTTAATATTTTCATATAATAATTAAATCGGTTTTAACCGTGAATTAACTATAAATCCAGTGCACGATATTGTAATGTCAATATTGACAACACCATTTTCGAAGCGCTCCGAAGACGAGAAAAGGGAAATTCTTCACAGAGCCTCAGATAAGCGCCTTAAGTAATGATAGAAAGACGGTCGACAATATAAACGTTCCTTTAAATTATCGTGGTACTAGGCTCATACCTGGATTTGCGGAAGTTTTTTTAAACAGCCTTTATTTTGTTGGCCTTGCTTATTAGTTGGAAAAACAAAAAACGTATAGACTTCTGATGGGCATGCTGATTTCAAAACTTTTTCAAGAGCGGTTAAAATACAAGAAGCGTCTAAACAACATATTCAGAATACTTTAGGTTTTGTACGCTTGTCTCAAAATATGACCACAATTAAACATGCACTAATCAAAAATGCCCACTTATCTAAACTATTATACAATGAAGATGTTAGGAAAAACCGTTTACTTTTAACATGCCTTATAAATACAACAAGATTACTGTATTCCTGTACAAAAATTTTCGTCGAATAAGACTCAGATACTATTCACGTGGCAAAGGGGTATTTAAAAGACCTCTCTGACTTTGAATTTGCTTTTTTAACATTTACATTCAAGGAAATTTTTTTTATGACCGATATTCTTTTTAATGTTTTTCAGTTGAGTGACTTAGAAGTTGATTTCTGCATTTCACAAATTAACATTATCATCCAACGATTAAATAAGCTACGCGTTGTTTTAAATCTATATTTGAAAAAGCAAAAATGCTTACAGGATTGCCACATGGTAGACAAACTCGCCATATAAACGAATTGAATCTAACTGACAAGTATAAACGTTTATTTTATATTGCATACTTTTCCAAATTAACATTAGTTTTGAGGATTTACATAAATTGGAATTTATTAAACATCTCGACAAGTCAAAGTATAAAAACATTTCAGCAGAATCTCCTTCCAATCTATTAAATTCATTGGAAAAAATTTATCCAAATATGTTCGATAAAGACCGCCTCAAAAAAGAGCTCAACATAATTTACCGAAACGGAACAGTTTCACAAACTCGATATTCATGAACTTAATAAACAACTCTGTAGTTCAGAATTAATTTCAGTGTTCTCTGAAGTATATCGACTTGCGACGTTAATTTTGACAATCCCTGTAACAAGTGCACAGGCTGAAAGAGATATCTCATACTTAAAACGAATCAAGACCTATTTACGAAATACTATATCTCAGGACAGACCTTCAGCCCTATATTGTTAATAGAAAACAATAGAAAAAGAATTATTAGTATCTCTTTCTGAAAGTACTGGTGAGTTTATTAATTATTATTAATTAATTATTAATTTAATTTACAAAAAGTGACTTAGCGCGGATAACAGCGCACGGCGACATGGTTATGACCTCGGATATGACATATACACTTACACTGGTCTCAGCTATTTCTGTTTTTTATTGATAAAGTCAATGCTCTATCAATAAAAAACGAAAAGTATTGAAACTATTGACTTATAATTATTTAAGTCATTAGACATTTATTAGTCAGTGTTATTTACAGTTCCAACCTCCTATTTTACAAGTGTATCCTTATATTCCATCACATCTATTTTTTTTGCAAAACTTGAAGTTAACTGAATAACGAGTTTTTTTACGTTCATTTTTTAAACACTTAATTTGGATGCCATAAACAGAAATTCTGGGTATTGAACAACTAAGACGTAATTTAAAACAAATATATATTTGGAAATCTACAACTGTTCTTCTTCAGAAACTTGAACATAATGAATACCTTGTAATGACTATAAAATGTAAATACAGCTACTTTCTTCCTATATAAAGATATAAAGTTCAAATATATTTATTTTACAAATTAATTGTTGACATAAGACCACTCATTATTGAAATCTCTGAAGCGCAAGTGAAACTTTCAGCTTTAATGGACTGCGAACACAAACGAAAGTGTCGCCATTTTTACCTTGTCATGTTAAATTGGTTATAAATTATATTATTTAGAAGTTAAATGGGCTTAAATATGTTCCCTGTAATTTATGAGCGTGTATGCGTTGCTCATTTTACGGCTCCTTGATCTAATATTTAATACAGGTAGCTTTAAGACTTTTACTTTTGTTGTTTTGTGTTATATTGTAAAGTTTTCTTTTGTTTTAGTATGCCATAATATTTAATGATAAAAAAACAACTTTTTTTTTTGTTTTTTAAACAGAACCTATTTTTTTGGATTCAACTGCACGCAAGTAAATACCTATTAAAGAATTTAGTTCGCTCGCAAAAAAACTGAATTTAGTGGTCAAAATAGCACAATTTTATCATTGAGTCTAAAGTTTAGAAACTCATTTTATGCTTCTTAGCCTGTTTTTTGAAAGCAGCCTCTGGGACATCTCGCATAATCAGTAGTCGCCTAATATCTCACAGTTCCATTTCCCCTAATATCTTCTTGAATGTTTGAAATATCCTGGTGGAACTTCTCGCCGTGCTCGTCACTTATAGCAACACAATTTTCCGGAAAGTAACCCAGATGAGAATCCAAGAAATGAATTTTCAACGACATATTATACCCTCGGTTTTGGTACCACAAAAGAAGTTGGCAGTCAGCTCTTTATAGTTTTCTGCTTTTATGTTTTCCAAAAAAACAATTTTAAAGGCATTCCAAGCGCTTTTTCCTTGCCTTCAAGAAAGGAATGAAATTGCGCATCTTCGATAAGTTTCTTAATCTCGGGACCCTCTTTAATTTTAGCCTCACTGATTCTAGGGAACTTTTCTTTTTAATAACTGAAAGCACGGCCGTCTTTGTTCATGGCATTCACAAAGTTTTTCATAAGTCCCAATTTTATATGCAGTAAAATTTTTTTAGGCGCGCTTGTTATATTTTTCTTTCCTGGCTCAAAAGATTCTCTCGGTGGCCAAATGTTCTTTCTGTAGTAATCCGATCGTGCTCGACTGTCCCATTCGCAGAGGAAGCAGCAGTATTTGGTATAACCTATCTAGCAAGATCGCTACAAATTTGCCATTTATATCTTTCATATTGTATGGTCTCCAGTAACAATTTCAAAGTTTCATTAGACCTTTCTTTCATGGGGACTGCATGACCAATTAGGACTGAAGATAACTTGTTTCCAATATTATTCCACAGCTTTAAGACATACTTTTGAGGAATCAATGAAAGGTCTCCTATCCCTAAAGGCTACCAAATTGTTTTCCATGTTAAATCACGGTCTTAGGTTTTTCTGACGGCTTCGGTACACAGAAAATTATACTTCATCTTGAAGTAAATTCCATTATTGCTATCGAGAGGCCAATAATTCTTTTTTTTAGCAATTCTAAACCTCTTATAACGTCACTTAATTCACAGACAAAATCGATGTCTTGCGAGGTTGATGGATCGGCGACATTTTCCGGTACACTACCATTTGAATACGTTTGATCATCATCAAAATCCAGGGTATCTTTCTAAGGTGGATTAGATACAGACAATTCATCACTAGGCGGGACCGGGCATATGACGGATTATAAATTTGGATACTGTATTGCAGATCTTCTTTTCTTCGAAAAGCCTTTTTCGATGGGAAGTGTCTAGCAAAAGTAACAGTCAGTAACGCAGTTCTTTCGGTGTTGTTGGACACACATTCTACTATGTTACCAGCATTTAATAACACTTAATTCTTGCACTAAATTTGAAATCAATCTAATAAGTGGTTTTTACAGACTGACTTTTTTAATATTCTATTAAGCCGCCATCTTAGATTCGTACCAAAATTTTACCAGATGATTTCTAAGTAATACTTGATTTTTATTCAAAAATTAAGGTGAATTAGATAAGTAGTTTTTAGTAACAAATTTTTAACATTTTACTAGGAACCCATTTTGTTCCACTATATTGGATTTTTACCAAAATGTAACCATTTCAACCCCTTATGACCCTTGATTTTTGCCCAATATTTGAAGTCAATCGGATAAGTAGTTTTTGAGTTATGCCACATGAACACAAACCGAAAGTCCGCCGGAATTAAAAAAAAACATGTTTTTCAATTCCGTCGGTCCGTCTATCTGTTGGTTTGTTTGTTCGCGGCATAGCTAAAAAACTACTAATCCGATTGACTTCCAGTTTTTGTCAAAAATTAAGGTTCATATGGGGTTACATTTTGGTAAAAATATAATATGGCGAAACAAAATGGCGGCCTAAAATTACAACTAAAAACTACGTATTCAATTTACTTCAAATGTTCAATGAAAACAGTAAAATTTCGGTACGAATCCCAGATGGCGGAACAAAATGGAGACTTAATGAAATATTTAAAAATTCATCCTGAAAAAAACTATTTAATGGATTGATTTCAGATTGTGTGCTAATCTTGCTGTGGTATACTAATTGTGGTATAGAGATGAACAAACCTGTAAAATTGTGGTTCTAATTCAAGATGGCGAAACAAAATGGGGGCCAAATAAAATGTTTGTGAAAAAATCTCCCTTTTCACGTTTTAGCGTCCCTAGTTGCGAAAAAATAGGTCTTGTTAATTCCGTCAGTCCGTTTGTCTGTCGGTCTCTGTCTGTCTGTCTGACAGTTCGCGGCATAGCTTAAAAACTACTTACCGGATTGACTTCAAATTTTAGTCAAACAATCAAGGTCATATGGGGATGACCTGGTAATATGTTGAGAAATCTATTAGTAAAAACTAATTATCCGATTTACCTCAAATTTTGCACAAAAATCAAGCATTACATAGGGATGAACTGGTAACATTTTAATGTGAATCCAAGATAGCAAAACAAAATGGCGGCGTAATAAAAATTAAAAAATCAACCTGAAAAACTACTTATTAGATTAATTTCAAATTTTGTGCAAGTATTATGTGAGATACAAAGATTATTCAATTTACTTCAAATGATATCATGGCATAAATAGAAACTGTTAAGATATTCGTAACAATCCAATATGGTGAACCAAAATGGCGAACAGGATAAATGTTTGAAAAAACATGTATATATATTTATATATATATATATATATATATATATATATATATATATATATATATATATATATATATATATATATATATATATATATATATATATATATATATATATATATATATATATATATATATATATATATATATATATATATATATATATATATATATATATATATATATATATATATATATATATACATATATGTATATATATATATATATATATATATATATATATATATATATATATATATATATATATATATATATATATATATATATATATATATATATATATATATATATATATATATATATATATATATATCCATATACCTTTCTATAGTCAGTCTCTTCAATTCGAGTAGTTTGTCGTGGGCATAAATTCGACTTTTAATTCATACTTGTTCTGGTTTGATTAAGATATTTCTCAGCTACTGATTTTTCTTTGTATCTGGATGTATATCGATGTGATTACATAGCTAAAAGTACTATAACATTCTTTACATGTCAAAAAAAACCTACATAAGAAATTTACTTGCTTCGTATTTCAATATAAAAATATATGGAGAACAGGAATTCCTGCCAGTATGTAAAATCTAATTTTAATGTTAAGGTCAAAGTGTGTTTGTTTTTCGCAAGAAGTTATCGATACTAATTGCAAAGCAGTGAGTACAATTTTCTATTTTTTTTTTCTAAAAATCCTCAAATTCTAATTAATGTGCATACAGAGATAAAAAACAAATTTCTTCTCATATTGCAGCCCTGAAGAAGGTAATAATCATTACCGAAAGCTTGGCGTAGCTTAAAAGCAATTTAAATCTAGCCATAAATTAGGACCGATACCCCAGTAATTAGGTTACTTGTTGTTCAACTAGTCGGTCAAGACTACCCTTCTCTTTATATATATATATATATATATATATATATATATATATATATATATATATATGTATGTATATATATAACTAAATTAAGTCACACTTCACTATCCCTAATTAAAGGAAAGATTCATGATGAGAGAAGCTCCAAAAAAAGGAAATTTGCCGATTTTTCGTTTCATTTTATATTAAACAGGTAAATAGTCAATTAGCAGTTTTATTACGGGTAATAAAATTCAGAAACTAGATACAAATGGTTTGCTTGCCCTTGAACATTTTTACGCAATCGCAAAATATACATAACAAAGAATCTAATATACTAAGAATAATCAGACCAATTAATTTTTTTGCATGGGGAATTATATCTAATTTAAATACTTTTATTAATACCGTGGTTAATCATAAGGAAAGAAAAATCCAGAACAAACACAAACATATTTTCATAGAAAGCGTTGTTGAAGTGGTAGCAAATATAACACTTTTTTTAATTGTTCAAACAACGACTTGCACATTTATAATTTTAATTCCGCTGTGTAATATCCAATTTAACGAACTAACAATAAAGGTTATTATTAATTACTAGAAACGTTAAGTAAATCGCTTGTAATTAAACTGACTCTGAATAATTGAAGATGGTTTTTGATAACAATAAAACAGATGTTAAAATGTATTACAATAAGTAAAATTGGAAAAATATTTGTATGTTTTTTAAGTGACGGTGTTCTTATCTTGTTAAGTTTTATTGTAATCATTTGTCCTGAAAATTAAATTTTTTGCAAGAAAAAAACACAAACAAATTTTTTACATTTTGTGAGACCACCATTTTGTTCCGCCATATTAGATTTGCTATGCTCGGCTGGTGATTTTTTGCGTGATATGTCGGAAGTAGTGAATGCTTCGAAGTATTTTCTTTACTTTTTACTTTTCTCGTAAAAGGGAAATATTGTAATGGTAAAAAAATCACCCTCCGAGGTTTTTTTCAGATCTTCCGAGGCCGAAAATCTCTGTCTGTCTTTTCGCGGGATAGCTAAAAAATTACTTATCCGATCGACTTCAAAATTTTGGTCAAAAATTAAGGGTCATATAGGGGATGACCTGATAACATTTTGGTAAAACTCCAATATGTCAAAACAAAACGGCGGCCTAGTCAAATGTTAAAAAAATTGTTACTAAAAAACTACTTATCCAATTTATCTCAAATTTTGCACGAAAATCAAGTATTATGTAGGATTCAACTGGTAAAATTTTGGTATGAATCCAAGATGGCGGAGCAAAATGGCGGCTTAGTAAAATATTTAAAAATTCAGAAAAACCACTTAGGGTGTGATTTTAAATTGTGTACCATAAATAATTATGGTATACAGATGAACTAATCAATCTGTGGTACTAATTCAAGATGGCAGAACAAAATGGCGGCTAAATAAAATATTTGTAATCGTGAAAAATCGACCTCTCAGGTTTTAGATATATTCACGTTTTAGAGTCTAGATGCCAAAAAAATATGGTTCATTAATTCCTGTCTGGCTGTCAATTTACGCCATACCTTAAAAACTACTCACATGATTGTTTTCAAATTTTGGGTTAAAATTAACTCGGTAACATTTTGGTAAGAATCCAAGATAGCAAAACAAAATGACGGACTAGTGAAATGTTAAAAAAATTACTACTAAAAAACTACTTATCCAATTTATCTCAAATTTTGCACAAGAATCAAGTATTATGTACGAATTAACTGGTAAAATTTTGGTACGAATTCAAGACGACGGTTAATTTAAAAATTCATCAAACAAACAAGATGGCGGCCTAGTGAAACGTTAAAAAAATTATTACTGAAAAAACTAATTATCCAATTTACCTCAAATTTTGCACAAAAAGCAAGTGTTATATAGGAACGAACTGGTAACATTTTGTTATGAATATAAGATAGCAACACAAAATGAAGTCCTTTTAAAAACGACGGCCAAATAGGATTTTTAAAAAATCAACATAAACAACATCTTATTCAATTGACTTTAAATTTTGCAGAAATGTTAAATGGGATATTGGAATAAACTGGTACGAATTCAACATGACGTAACAAAATGGCGGTGGTATTAATATAAAGACTACCTATTGAATTGATTTTAAATTATGCACAAAAATCAAGTGTGGTATTGGTAAAAACTGGTAAAATATTGGTAGGAATCCAATATGATTTAACAAAATGGCGACGAATAAAAATGTTTAAAAAGACAGAATATATATTATACTGTTTAATAGAAAAAAGGTTCATAGCGAGGGCAGTTCCGGGTAAAGGAAATTTTCCTATTTTTTTTCTTGCAGTAATAATGTATTTTTGATATACTGCGTGAATAATGTTATGAAAAATAAATTATAACAATAATAATAATAATAAGAAATAAACGTGCATAAAGGTATACATGTATATATATATATATATATATATATATATATATATATATATATATATATATATATATATATATATATGTGTTCCAGATTCGCTTCTCTATACAGGGATCTCGGCTCCTATTATACCTACAGCAAAGGTTAAATGGGGAAAGTTTTAGAGGGAAGTTATTGCATTCGATCCGGCTTCAGATTTACGATCGATCAATTGTTTTTGGAAATATCGGGGAAAACCGAAAATGGCGGATTTCATTTTTGGCCAGTATATCCAGAACGGTAAATTTGACGGCTGCCAAAATGTGACATTATTCGGACACATTTTTAAGACAAATAAGATGGCGTATACGACACGTCTTCATTGTTTTTTGTTACCCCGCAACCCGCTTCAACTTTCATTTTTCTTACAGCCGCCATATTGGATTTTTCGATTTTTGGAAAGAGCCTAAAATTTCCAGTCTAGTGATATCTCACAAGTGCTTTAAAGATTTTAGTATCATCGAAATATTAAACTTCGTAAAGTTAGGTTTCAGTTTTTTCTAAGGAGGCCATGACTTAAAGTAATGTTAGCTCTCAATGCTTTTCTAAGGAAGCCATGATTTATCTGTAACAAGATTGGATTTTGACTTTGACGTTAAGTTAAATAGTTGAAAGTATCAAAGCTGTGTTTTAATAAGTAGTAGGTACGCTTTTATCCTATAGAAAATGGCCGGCATTCCGTATTCAAATGAAGAAAAGGTTGACATGTTAGCTCTGTACTTTCATTCATACAGAAACGCCGACGTTACCTCAGCAAGGTACTTGGAGATGTACCCCGAACGACGGCAGCCTCATAAAACCCAATTCATGAAAATCTAATTAACCATGGTGCCTTCGGACAACCTAGAAGGGGATACAATAATAACAATGAAAATCGAGACAGAAACATTTTACAAGCTATCAACGAAAACTCTAGTGCATCAGTAAGAACTGTAGAACAGGAAACTAATGTGCCAAAATCAACAGTACAGAGAGTTTTAAAAAAGAAAGAAAAGTACCATCCATACAAACCCATAATAGTACAAGGACTTAAGGAAACCGATCTTCCAAGACGACTACAGTTCTGTGAGTGGTATACTAGGAGATGTAATGAAAATCCTGATTTTGTAAATCATGTCTTGTGGTCGGATGAGAGCAGGTTCACGAGTTGTGGAGTCTTTAATACGCACAACCGTCATCATTGGGCTGTGCAAAATCTTCACGAAGTGGCAGAGAGACGTCTACAAATCAGATTTGGAAGTAACGTTTGGTATGGGATCATTGGTAAGTTAATCTAACCAATCTTTTTTAAATAGGCACCAAATGATGGTCAAATAATAATCTTTTTTTTTTCGTTTAGTTCTTTAATGGTACTAAAAGAGTACAATCTAATAAAAAAAAAAGTAAAACGTTCTACTCTAGTCAGTCAACATACTTTTTTGATATTGTATTACATTTTTATTCAATCATTTTGTATTGTAGTTTCGAAGAACCTATAAAAATAGAATTGAGTTCTATAAATTTATTAACACTTTATCTAAATTTTCTGCAGATTTAGCTAATTCTCTAAAATTAATTTGATTGTCTGAATTTAATGATTTATTATTAGCCGGGAAGCCTAGTTCTTGCGTTATGGAAAAAATACCATATTAATCAAATGTCGAATTATTTTTCGATTTTCATTATGATTTATAGAAAGGCGTTCAGCTCTATTTCCGAATAATTTAAATTTTAAAGCGCAAGGGGTTTGTTCTTTTGATATTTTATGTTTTATTAAGGCACTGTGTACTTCTTTAAGATTATTATATCACTGAAATAAATTGATTTAGTATTTCCGAAATTAATATGCAATATCAAAATAATTTATTACGGCTATTACTTCCCGCTAACCAAATATGGTTTTCTTTTTTATAATAAAGCTGAATAGGTTTCAACTGTATACAAGCTCATTCATTACGGATGTTTCGATAATTATTTTTGGAAAGAAAATATCTACTTTTTAATAAAGATAATTTTTCCTTTATAATTTATAGTTTCTAGTACCACCCGGCCGACGCTGCTGCCCTTGACTGTTGGGCACCTATTTATAAATTATTAATCATTTCAGGAAATCGACTTATTGGACTATTTTTGTTTGACTACAACCTAAACGGGCAGAGGTACCTAGAGCTTTTGCGAAACCAGGTTGTACCAGCCTTATGAGCTACTCTAACGGAAGATGAATTAAGAAGAACTTGGTTTCAACAAGACGGATGTCCGGCTCACAATACCATTCAAGTCAGGAACTTCTTAAGAGAGCAGTTTGACGAAAGAATAATTTCTTTAAATGGTCCAATATCTTGGACTCCTAGATCCCCTGACCTGTCGCCCTTGGATTTCTATCTCTGAGGTCACACAAAGAATGAAATCTATGAATTTGATCTCCCCGTGACCATAGAAATCCTGAGACAAAGAGTTCTGGACACATTTAGAAATATTAACCGAAATACACTTACCAGGGTTGTACGAAAAACAGTCACCAATCGTCAAAAATGTCTCGATGCAAATGGACGTCATTTTGCATATTTGTAAATTAACGTTACCCACTTACAAAGTAGTTAAAGCTCATTTAGACTTTTTCGTTTTTTCGAGTCGTTATTTACGTTCATGTTGTACTAAAAATTCAATGCGTTCAATACATTACTTACCTATTAATGTAATCTTGTGACAAATAAATCATGGCCTCCTTTAAAAACATTGAAACCTAATTTACGAAGTGTGATATTTTGATGACACTAAAACTTTTAATGCACTTGTGAGATATCACTAGACTGGAAATTTTAGGCTCTTTTCAAAAATCGAAAAATCCAATTTGGCGGTCATAAAAATGAAAGTTGAGGCTGGTTGCGGGTTAACAAAAAACAATGAAGACGTGTCGTGCCATCTTATTTGTCTTAAAAATGTGTCCGAATAATGACACATTTTGACAGCTGTCAAATTTACCGTTCTGGATATACTGGCAAAAAACGAAATCCGCCATTTTCGGTTTTTCGCCGATATTTCCCAAACTTATTGATCGATCGTAAATCTGAAGCCAGATATCGAATGCAATAAGTCTCCTCTAAAACTTTCCCCGTTTAACCTTTGCTGTAGGTATAATAGGAGCCGAGATCCCTATATAGAGAAGCGAATCTGGGACACACTGTATATATATATATATATATATATATATATATATATATATATATATATATATATATATATATATATATATATATATATATATATATATATATATATATATATATATATATATATATATATATATATATATATATATATATATATATATATATATATATATATATATATATATATATATATATATATATTGATATATATTCATGGTATATCAGAAAATATATATATATATATATATATATATATATATATATATATATATATATATATATACACATATATAATTCTGCACCAGGAAAGTTGTGAGTAAACGCGAATTTACCGATTTTTTACAATTTTTTGTTTAGTTTCTGTAGCCTGGGTAAAATGTTCTAATCTCATTTTGAACCACTTGATCTATTGGCTTCAAACTTGACGTTGATCGATCTTTAGTCAATTTCAACCACTTCTTAAATTATTGTTTCAAAATTTTGTACACATATTGAACTAACAACAATACAAAAGTGTGATAAGTAACTCAGGCAATAAACTATTGCTTTGAAATTTATTACAGGGTGTCTGGTTACATTTTAAACGGGGTCTACAATCTTAACTTTTAGAGATATCAAAAAATATTGTATACAATAGTTTTATGTTATTTCTTCTAAACAGTGAGAGAGTTTTCTAAAGAAAAAAAAATAAAAAATGACAGACATTTTGAAAATCTAAAAAAAAATTAGCATCGACTTTGTTATTTTAATTGGAATACCCTGTGTACTATTATATAATTAAATGGTCATCTATCTGCTGATTATAAAAATATTAGGTTCGGTACCTTTATTTTTAAACACAACCGAGAAATTGGACAAAAAGCCTGTCATACGGTTTTTGTTTATTTTTTTAGCACATAGTTACGGTTTAGAGGAAACCATACACTTTTGTAAACAATATGTTTTGATATATCTAAAAGTTAAGCTTGTATACCGGGAGGTTGTGATGACCCAGAAGGATCTTACATATTGTGGAAAGAGAAATCGCGATGTCCACATATAGAGTAGCACGACATTCAGGCACACTGACGTAGAATAAGGGTGATACTCTCTCAATCGGAAAAAGGTTTGAGAGAGAAACAGGGTGGAATTCTCGAGGGATGCACTTGTTAGTTATATGGATGGTTCACGTATGAAATCATTGCAATCCTCTGGGGCAGGTGTATATATAAAGGCCGGACAAAGCGAGTACAGCTTCCCTTTGGAACAGTTTTCTACGGTTCTTCAGGTTGAGGTGTACGTCATTTTAATGACAACGAATAAGGACGTCATAGAAGGAATAAAGAAGGTTGTTATTTGCTCAGATAGTAAAGCAGCGCTTAAGACACTGGACTTACCCATGCTGGAATCAGCATTGGTTCAGGAATGTGGTGACAGGCTGGAACAGTTGGCGCGGAGTAAGAGGGTGGGGTTGGCTTGGGTGCCAGGACTGTATAGGATTAAGGGTAACGAGAAGGCAGATGAACTTGCTAGACTCGGAGCCGTCAGAACTAGGCAGCAGATCTGCACTGCACTCGATGAATGAGCGCACCAAGAACTGAGACGTGAGTGGGATCAGTTTAAAGATAGTAGGCAAGTTAAAGACTTCATTGTCGAGCCAGATATAGGCCGAACGGAGTGGATGTTAACGCGGAACCGAAGACCCTAAATTCCATCGTAGGAATAGTAATGAGACACTGTCGATTTTAGGTATTGAGGAGGACTCGGCCTGCACGGAGTGTCAGAAGGAGGAAGCTCCACTTTACTTCCTGTACAGGTGTGAAGCACGAACAAGACTACGTCGGGTCGTTTTTGGCACTACGTATAGGGATGCGGTCAAGGAACTATGCTGGAAAGATATCCAGACCAATATAGGAAAGACAGGTAGATTTAAGGATGGAAACCTGGTGGCGGGTGATGGTTGAGGGAGGGTCTGGGGTAGACTGGAGGAGTCTTATAGGCTTACCAGTCAGGTCTCTAGACCTCTCCCCAACTACTACTATTACTAATAAGCATGTATACCCCTTTTAAAATATAACTAGACACCGTGTACGTATATAACGGACCGACGAAAATAGATAATTTTTATGACCATGACAGCGACTTTGATCAATTTTGTAGGACAATTTTGAACCACTTTCAACTATCCTATTATTAATCTGATTAAAAAATTCTTAAACTTTTATTTAAAAGATGTACTAAAAAGCATAAAATAAATTTCTTACAAACAAAATTAACCAGATCAGCTGCTTGTATCACCGTTTAATTAGAACGTGCGGCAGTATTTGGCTTGTTGTTACCCGAAGCGTGTGCAAAAAAGTATGCTTTATAGGGTCAAATAGAATTGACAAGACAGTCAGTTTCATAACGCAGGAAGCTTTGACGCGGTTTTGTCGGTGTCAATAACAGGATTTAGGTCTACTTGACTTGCATGACGGTTCTTGGGAATGTGGTCCAAAATTTATAAAACTACAGTTTTTGATGACTACTGCATATTTAATTTTTGTTTGCTTGTATTAGCAGGACGTTTCGAATACTTACGCAACCTTCTTCAACTAAAAAAATAAGCAACGATAAAACATTAAAAAATAGTCTTAAAACATACTCATTCAAGATATCACGGCACATAAAGATTTAAAAAAAATTACAATACATTACACTAACGTAAACAAAACACAAGTGGGTGTTAATACGTCCTGCTAATACTAACAAACAAAAATTAAATATGCACTAGTCATCAAAAACTGTAGTTTTATAAATTTTGAACCACATTCCCAAGAACCGTCAGTCTTTAAATTGTTGAAATTGTATAACCCAAAATGCTGTTTGTTGTTGCGCCACTGTACTTTATATAGGCGATAATATTTTAACACATCAGCAGAAATGCTTATTGATAATTTTCTCTTATATAGTTATTAATAAAATTAGTGTGTGCTGGAAATTCAACAAGCGTGTTTCATTTTTAATAGGTTATGGGCCCAGGCCGTCGCGAAGCCCATTGATAACCTCCGAAATTTGATATCGTGTTTTGTTAGTTTAATTTCCGAGTAATCGCACAAGAATGGCTGGTAATTATACAGTTAATGTTCCAAGATTGAAAGGACGAGAGAACTATGGGGATTGGGCGTTTGCTGTGGAGAACTATCTGGTTCTAGAGGGTCTATCTAATTGCATATCAGAAGTTGTAGCTGACGATGACGCCAAGGCCAAAGCAAAACTTATCTTAACAATTGACACGTCACTTTATGTTCATATTAAAGATGCAAAAACGACTTTAGAATTATGGAATAAATTGAAGACGTTGTTTGACGATAAGGGTTTTGCAAGAAAGATTATTTTGTTAAGATGTTTAATTTCCTTGCGTTTGGAAAATTGTGATTCTATGACAAATTATGTCAATCAAGTTGTCGAAACAGGCCAGAAACTACGAGGTACAGGTTTCGATATTAATGATGAATGGATTGGTTCACTTTTGTTAGCCGAATTGCCAGATAAGTTTCAACCCATGATTATGGCAATTGAACACTCAGGGATTGCCATTACAACGGATTCGATTAGAATTAAACTATTGGATAGGGAAATAGATGTCAGTAGCAGTGGAAGTGCGTTTGCCAGTAAACAGGATTGGCGTGACAACCGAAACGCTAATAAAAATCTGAGATCGGGCGCGAATGTCAATAAACAGATAAATTGTTATAAATGTAAACAAATTGGACACTTTCAGAATAAATTCCCGAATAAGGATAATAAAGATACTGGTAAACAGAAGACTTCAAACGCTTTTAGTGTAGTTTTTCTGAACGGATCATTCAATAAATTCGATTGGTATATTGACTCTGGTGCTAGTGTACATCTGACTGCAAATAAAGAGTGGCTGGAGAATATAGAAAGCTCAGCGAATATATCACAAATTATGGTGGCTAATAAGACAAATATTCCTGTTATTTGTTCGGGTGATTTAAATTTAACGACTGTTGTTGGACATGATAATTACGAAATAACTGTTAAAAATGTGTTGTGTGTTCCCCAATTGGCAACGAATTTATTATCGGTAAGTCAACTGATAAGAAATGGTAACACTGTTAAGTTTATAAATAATCGCTGTCAGATTTTCAATAACCAAAATAATTTAGTTGGAACAGCTGATTTAAAGGATGGGGTATATAAGCTAAACACATTGACTGTTGATACGTGTTTATTATCGACGAAATCGGTTATTTCAGGAGAAGTTTGGCATCGTCGTTTTAGGCACCTTAATAGTGCTTACCTGAATAAAATGAAGGATGGTATTGTCGAGGGACTTAATTATCCAGGTGTTCTAGATATAGGGCAGAAAAATTGTGAAATATGCTGCCAGGGTAAACAACCTAGATTACCATTTAAGAATAAGGGTCACAGGTCTAAAGATATTTTGGAAATAGTACATACAGATGTATGTGGTCCAATAAACACTGTGTCTCTTGGAGAATCAAAATATTTCATAATTTTTGAGGATGACTTTAGCCGTATGGTTTTTGTTTATTTTGTAAAGACAAAAGACCAAGTGTTTGATTGTTTCAAAAATTTTAAAAACATGGTCGAAAATCAACAAGGCAAAAAGATTAAGATCTTGAGATCAGACAATGGGGGAGAGTTTTGTAACAGGGAGTTGGACAAATTTTTAAAAACCTGTGGAATTATCCATCAAAAAACAAACCCATATACGCCTGAACAAAACGGAATGGCAGAACGGATAAATAGGACTGTAGCTGAAAAATCTAAGTGTATGCTATTTGATGCGAACCTTGAACAGAAATTTTGGGCAGAAGCAGTTTATACTGCAGTCTATTTACGAAACCGGTCATTAGCTTCTGGAATTGATAAAACTCCATTCGAACTGTGGACAGGCAGGGTCCCTGATGTGAAAATCTCAGAATTTTTGGCAGCACAGTAATGGTACATGTTCCCAAAGAAAAACGCTTAAAATGGGACAAGAAGGCTGTTAAATGTATTTTAGTAGGGTACGATGATGAAATTAAAGGTTATCGAGTATATAATGCTACGAAAAATACAATATTTACGAAATGTGACCATAATGGAAAATATCAAAGATAAAGAGAACATCATGGTGAACAGTATAGCAAACACAGAAGCAGATAATAATGACCTAATATCAGTTCCAGTGGGAGATCATGTTACAAGTGGAATAATTGAGGATGACTTACTCTCTAATAGCTTAGGTGAACTTTGGGAGAATGCTGTCAGTAATGACAGTGATGATTCGTCTCGTGATGAAGAGGCTCCTATTGTATTAAGATCTGAGAGAGTGAGAAAACCAAGAAATTTTGAAAATGGTTTTAGTTGCATTTACTCAGAAAATTCTGATGTGAACACTGATCCGGAAACTGTTAAAGAGGCTTTATCACAACCTGATGGTGACCAGTGGAGAAGGGCAATGGAAGAAAAGCTGCAATCTTTCGAGGAAAACCAAGCATGGGAGCTGGTTGACATTCCTCAAGAACAGACAATTGTGCAGTGCAAGTGGGTGTTTAAAAAGAAAATTGATTGTGAAAACAAAGTGTGGTACCGTGCTAGGCTAGTTGCGAAGGGTTTTTCCCAAAAACCAGGTATCGATTTTGATGAAACCTATTCACCTGTTGTAAGACATTCCACCCTTAGATTGTTAATAGCCTTATCTGTGAAATTATAATTAAATATCATACATTTAGATGTTACCACCGTTTTTTTGAATGGCATTCTAGAAGAAAATGTTTTTATGATGTTACCAGAGGGATTTAAAACTCATGATAAAAATAAAATTTTGAAATTGAATAAAGCTATCTATGGACTTAAGCAGTCTGCTAGGGCATAAGTTGACGTTGTTCTTAAGAATTTAGGTTATAAGAAATCTGATCATGAACATTGTTTGTTTACTAGGAGCAGAAGTAATTTGTGACTTTTATAACAGTATACGTTGATGATTTTTTTATTTTTTCCAATGATAAGATCGAAACAAATAATTTAAAACTTGAGTTAGGGCAACATTTTAAGATTAACGACTTAGGGCAAGTTAAGCAATGTCTCGGTATGAGAGTTAGTATTGATAAAAACAAGAAAACGATTTGTTTAGATCAAGAGCAATATATAAATCAACTTTCAAAATGATTTAATATGTTGGATTGCAAGACTGTTTGTACGCCTTTGGAAGTTAATGTAAATCTTACAAAAACAGAAAAGCCATGTAACACGGAATTGCCATATCAGTAACTGATCGGTTCTTTGATGTCTTGACTAGACCTGATATAGCATTTTCGGTAAGTTATCTGAGTCAATTTAATAATTGTTTCGACGAAACTCACTGGAAACAAGCTAAGCGCGTTTTAAGATATTTAAAACACACTAAGCATTATGGATTAAAGTTTTGTAAAGATAATACGGAATTAGAAGGTTTTGGATTGGGCTGCAGACTCGAATGGTCGCAAATTATACACAGGATATTGTTTTAAACTTTGTGGTTCCGTAATATCATGGGAATGTAGAAAACAACAAAAGACTGTAGCGCTATCAAGCACTGAGGCAGAATACATGGCGGTCTCAGAAGCTACAAAAGAGGCTATTTACTTAAGAAATTTAATAGCTGAGTTAACAGAAGTTGTTAATTGTATTAGAATATTCAATGACAATCAGAGCGCAATTAAATTGTCTGCTAATTCAATGTACCATAAGAGGACAAAATACATTGACACGCGTCATCATTTTATTCGGGATGCAATTTCTGATAACTTAGTAGAAGTTAAGTATTTAGATACAGCGAACATGCCAGCCGATATTCTTACAAAGGCTTTGGCTACATTTGTTGGGTATAACACACCCATTAAAGTAAATTTTTGATCATCATTTTGTGTTAGTGGGAGTGTTGAAATTGTATAACCCAAAATGCTGTTTGTTGTTGCGCCACTGTACTTTATATAGGCGATATTATTTTAACACATCAGCAGAAATGCTTATTGATAATTTTCTCTTATATAGTTATTAATAAAATTAGTCTGTGCTGGAAATTCAACAAGCGTGTTTCATTTTTAATATAAATAATATTTTGCAAACTGGTTCAATAATCAAAAATCTGTTGGTTGATTTGAGAAACAAAAGAAAAGCAAACGACATATTTTACAAGGGATAAAGGGGGTTATTTTTTTGCTGGTTCACTGGTTTTTCCTGGTGTTTAACTTGCAAATAGTAAAGTTTTAATAAAACTTGTTTCAGAACTAAAAAATAAGAAACAATTTAACCAGAGGCTTTTCGGCTGCAATTTAAATAGGATTACTAATTTATTAAAGATCGCAGGTGGCCGCGGAAATCCTTGCAACTCTACTGAAATCAATACCTAGTTAATGTTAATTGCTTTAAAAGCTTGCGGCTAGGTTTAAAAAGAAGTTAAATGGCGAGGAACAGCTGTACTGTTATGTGATTATCTTGCTCCACTAGAACTTTATACTATTTGAGCATTTTTATATAGTTGGTTTTCCCTCTTTATTTTCCAAATGCTTCAATAATTCTAGCGCCATTTTAAATGGTTTCGAATACCGTAATGATAACCAAATACAAATTTCTTGAAAATTAGGGAGTGGTGGCGGATATAAAATATGAAAATTATCCGAACACGACGTACGTAAAAAGTATTCTTTTTTAAGATTATCCGAATACTACCAAACTTTGTTTTTACAGTCATTTGTTTATGCTGAAACGAGATAAGTACATAAGGACAATTTCGACCGCCATTTCCCCAACAACTCTCTAAGATAGTTATATGACGCTCGTTTTACTAGTAGAATTTTTTTTAGAATCCAAATTTTGAAAAATATACAAGATATCGTATTTAAAATATTAAGATTGAAAATGGTTTCGGATAAACGCGATTCGATATTTAATTATTCTAATAATTTGAGTCAATCAAACAAAGCATCCAATACGTTATTTATAAAAAAAGTTGCTTAAAATAGTATATGGGTGGTTCTCGTGTAAGTAAAGTCATTTCATATTCCTGGGCTTCAGATTTCGATCCCGATTAGCGGTACTTTATAAATATCTGGCTATTCTAAGTTTCTAGTAAACTAGATAATTATCCTTTCCCTGTTAGACTACTTAAAGTAATAATCTGAAATATTGCTCATCCCTAACAAAGTAGCAGTTATACTTATTTCATTTAAAGAGGAACTCAATCTGAAGGTAGCTCAGGCCGAGAAGAATGCTCGGGGTATTCTGATACAAAAAAAAAATCAGTTACCACTTTTATTGAAGGTTTTATTATTAATCAACCATTAAAACACGACTAGGATTATAGAAACACCAAGGTGCTATATTTAAATTATGTCCTGAATTATACCAATTAAATATAACATATATTTCATTGTAATTTTTATGTACTAAATATATATTATTATTTAATGAAACGCATTAACTTGACAATGAAATAAATAATTGCAGAACATGTTGGCTAGGTTTATATAATCATAAAAACTTGAAGTATTTGCTAATTAAATTCTTTCCTTTTCTCGAAATAATTAATCCTGTATAAATATAAATTAATACAAAAATAAATTACCCAGCGGTTGATTATTTCAACATTTCATTCTATTTATGAGTTTCGCATAACATCAAACTAAAAATTAAGGTTGTTTTTGTTAGCTGCAATTATTATTACAACTAATACATTATAACAATTAAAAACATCGCATTTCATAATTTCATTCAGTGTGATAAAGTCGCCATGAAGGGAAATCATTTTAGTGGCTTCTATTTAACAATTATCCTCCTTGAAATATAAAAGAAAATTCTAAAAAAAATTGTTAATTAACAATAGGCTTATTTTATGAAAAATCAGCGAGGAAACTTTTTGTCGGCGAGATATTGTTCCTTCAGGTGTCTAGATAACCCCATATTTTTTAAAATTCTTAGATTAATATTTAATAGTTTAATTTTTTTTACTTGCTACGACCAGTTTTGTGATAACTAATATTAAATTAAAACATTTTTATGGCCTTGAGCTTAGCTCATTTAGCCAAAAATAAAATTAATTTTTTATAAATTATCTAAAAGGACTATACATTTTGGGATGTTCTTAGGTTGATTATTATAAACAATAATAGGATAGAAATGTAACAAAATTAAAATCCGAGATATTAAATTTATAATCCCTACGAACCTAAACAATTAAAGAGAAAGTATATAGGGCAAAGGAAATTTAGACAGGGACAAACACTTCTCGTCCTGAGGCCAGTGCAAGACATTTTTTGAATACACTCAAAACACAGGAGGGCCCGGACAGGTAAGTTGAAAAACATTTAAAGAAAGGAAACAAAAGTGGTCGATAACTAAGCAAATGGATCAAAAATACACACTTTAGTCATAAAGGAAATGTGATTTAATGGAAGTAAATGTAGTTTCCTTAATTCTGAAGAAAGATATGATACGGAGTCTGTATTGGGAAAGGAGCTAAAAAGTCTATGGTTTAGGTCATCTAATGATGAATTGTCACATGAACACAATGACGTGTCGGATAGTTTCAATTTTTGTAGATGTTTGTTGAATCTTCCATGCCCAAACAGAAACCGAAAATAAGACAAACAGTTTGCGAGACAGTTGTATTCTATGGATAGATAAGAGGTTTCTCGTTTAGATTATGTATGTAAACTTGCTTTCTTTGCTGCTTTATCCGCCAGCTCATTTACAGAAAGATCTGAATGACCTTTTGCCCAAACGATTTTAATATTCATTTTTCTAGAGAAAAGTTTAAAGATTAAAATACTGGCAATAATAGGATGCTTGCAGTTAAAGTTATTTTTTAGGGATACAAGACAGACTGAGAATCAGATATTATGACCACGTTGGATATTGTATTATCAAAACTGACAAATTCTAGAACTTTTACTATAGCTAACGCTTTATGGCTAACTTGTGCTCGTCGAACTGTGACCCTGTGTTATGTTCGATGTAGATCGCAATCTCTATTGAAGTTTATTGTATGTTAAAAAATGTCAATAGATTCTCTAATTTTTCATCTATATTATAGATGATACTTTTGTTGTTTGGCCTCATGAACAGTATAATCTCATATTTCTAGGCAACCTTAATCAACAACATTATAATATTAAATTCACAATGGAAATTGAATGTAATGAAAGGATTTCCTTTTTGTATTTATTTGTTCAAATAAAGAAAAATAGTACATTAGATCTTCTGTGTGTAGAAAATCGACGCATACAAATAGATACTTAAATGCAAATTCCCACTACCATCAAGAATAAAATTAATTATTAAGGTTATTAACTCACTAATATGTAGAGCCTTTTCGATTTCTGATTAAGATTATCTAATCCGAAACATCGAAACTGACCGAAGCTCTGAAAGGGAAAGGCTAATGCAATGAAGATATTACGCGTTCACTACAGACAAAATAGGACAGTTACTTCGACGGTCCAACATACGTACAATCTTTAATACACATAAGAAGACTGGACAATGCGTGCGATTCCCGAAAGATATTGCGCCTTTTTAAACACAAGGAGAATATAAAATTCCTTGCTCCTGTAGAGAAGTGTATGTGGGAGAAACGGGACGCTCAATATCAACTAGATTTGAACGAAGTATTCAAAAGAAACAAATTGTTCAATCTGCTGTAGTTGAGCACCAGCATTCTATTGGCCATATTATAAATGTAAAGGAAAGCAAAGTTCTAGCTTCGATTCCAGGATTTTATAAACGAAAAATTAGAGAATCTATTGAGATTTTTAAACATACAAAAAACTTCAATAGAGATACTGGTCAGGGTCTATATTACACGTGGAAATCTATCTTAACACAGGGTCATGGTTCGGCTAGCACAAGCCGGGTATAAAAGCCCGCCGAATCTCTCCGAATTCATCCAGATCTCATAGAATAAAGATCCCTAAAGAAAGCCTCGTGAAATCGAAGGCGAAACGTCGGATAGTAGTTCTAATATTACATGGTCTAATTCCAACATGACATATTTTCCTGTTTCGTTTTGAAAATTTCGGAAATATATAGCACTTTTAATAGCAAGTTCAATAGTTGATTAAAATAGTATCTTGTATTATAAATTTTGAAAACAGCTTTTTATACGAACGTGACAGTTTTGTGGCACGAGCTACCGAACATAAGTGTAAAAAGTAGTTTTCAAACGTGTTTCATACTCTATTTTTTCTGCGATTGCATTTGAAGCGTCCATTTAAATTCACAGTGTACCCTTCATTTCTTACATGGCAACGTAATTTTTAATGATATAAAATATACACAAACAGATGCTAACTGAGCAGTTGTGAACCATATATTGATGTATAAAATAAAATGTAAAGTAGTCTATATTTTACACACGGGAGCTGACCAATGGCAAACCGGTTTGAGCCGTGGCAAATCATGCGAAATTGGTCGTTTTCAGTTATGTTTTTTGGATGCATCTTAAAACATTAAAATTGCATTTAAAACAAATAATAGTCTAAGAACAATTAAAAAAAATTACCAAAGAAAAAACAAATAAAAATAATAAATCCGGAGTTTATAAATTAAACTGTGGATCATTCCCAAAAGTGTATATAGGCCAGACTGGGAGAACTTTTAAACAGAGACTAGCAGAGCATAAAAGAAGTTTTTATTAAAAATAAAACAGATTTAACATACGCCGAACATTTGTCAGATAATACCCATGCTTTCGATGAAAATTTTGAAATATTACATACAATAAACAAAAGTAAAAAAATGTCACTTTTAGAGAGAGATGGAAATTAATAAACGTAAAAACACCCAGTATCTCTTAAACGACCATTTAGATATGGATAATTCACCTCTTTTAATCCTATTTTGTTAGAAATTTCCTTCCGATGTTATTTAGGACTCTCCTAGGCTATAAAAGTCTTTTTCTAAAAATATATTTTGTAAAAATCAAGCTCATTTAGGAAATTGTTAGTTTAAATACCGTTTGTCTGACGAAGCTGTAGTGTTTGTTAGCGAAACATGTGTCACAAGTTGTGAATAAAAGTGAAAATCTAAAACAGTTTCATCAAATAAAGATCCAGTCAATCAAAAATGAAACAGTGCTTACACCTTCTTCAATTTCGTTTTCATTGCACTGAATAAAGATGGTATACAAATTTAAAAGGTGTCCCATTATAAACACACAACTTTGGGTTATATCTAAAAAAACAGTTACACAGGATCGTATTCAGTCATGATCGATTATGCGTTGGCACCATAGATGTGATAGGATAATGGACTGGACTTTGCGACGCTTCATTGTCTCCAACGCAGTGCGAGAGATATGAAGCTAATAAAGGCAGAAATTTAACTCTCTCGCAACTAGTGGGATTTCCGCCTTTGTCAGCTTCATTTCTCTCATGCGTTGGCGTCAAAATGTTGGCACACAGCATCGAGTGCCACTAGTCGTGTAATATTTGCCAATTTTGTGATTGGCATTCAAATTTCAACGTCAAAGTATAAAGAATAATGAACATAGCAGTTGTTACATTATTCATATTTACACTTACGCTATTTTAAATATTGGTCACAAAAATGTGCAATTGGTAAACTGTGAAATTTTCTACAAGCATGCGCTAAAATTCACTCAATTTTTTTGAAATATACTTACCGATTTTGAATATTTAAAAATCTATTGATAGGCTGATAGCCAAAAGATTTAAGAACATAAATTTGCTAGAATCCTGCTATAATTTTTAACAAAATAGTAAAAAATATGTAAAACGTGTTTTAAAAAATTGTTTAATGGCTCTCGTATTATGCCTTATAAAATCAATGTTAAGCAATAATAAACACCTGCTTTTTTTATTTGGCAGTTTGAATCACCACAGACACAAACTAAAAATACGTGTTTAATATACGTCATTAATTGTCAATCAAAACCAATTTTGCTGTCGCTGATTTTTGTCGTAGTAAAACTTGAGTAAAAGTGTTGTTAATAGATTCTTCAGACGAAGATTTGCCAAAGTCAGTGTTGGAAGCAGCTAGAACTGCAAACTTCAATCTGCTACTATCAAAATCCCGTCATAGGTATGTGAAAAAATATATTCTGTTTAAAACCTGGCGTCAAACTAAAGGCATCAAAACTTTGAAAGAACCCGTTTTTTTGGCATATTTCATCGAACTTTCCAAAACATATAAGCCAAACACGCTTTGGTCCAGATACTCAATGTTAAAAAGTATGATCAAACTCAAAGAAAATATGGATTTAAGCAAGTTTTTTATTTTCAAAGTCACGGCCTATTTAAAAAAACATAATGTTGGATTTCTAGATTTATAAATGAAGCGCCTGACGAAATTTATCTTCATATTAACGTAGCTACTATATTTGGTTTGGCGGGCGCATGCCGCCGAGAAGAACTAACAAAAATGTCATTGGATCATATTGAAGACAAAGGAGATATTTTATTAATAAATATTCCAGACACAAAAAATTATCGTTCTAGAAGCTTAGAAGCTTTGTACTATCTGATGAAACTGAAAGCTTTGGAAAAATGCCATCAAATTTTGCAGGTTATCTGAAGCTCCCAAATCCTAAACTATACACAGGCCACAGTTTCCGACATTCAGCCGCCAGATTTCGGAGAAATAATAACAAATATCAAACGCCTCGGAGGTTGGAAATCTTCAACCGTGGCAGAAGGTTATTTAGAAATATCAACAAGCTTCAAAAGAATTTATCCAATAAAGTATTAAACTTCAGTGCCATTCTTTCGACTAGTCACCAACTTTCACCAGTGCAGTCTACCAAATCGACTTCTTCCAACCAAAAAGTTACCCCCTACCGACCGTTACAACAATGAGTACTCGTGAAAGAGAACTAGAAAATGCAAACCCAACCTACAATAAGTCCTCGAGTTCTTTGGAAAAAATTCTAACCTCTGCAATTAATTTACAATTGTAATTATGTATTTCATATAAATAAACGCTTCTTTTTAATTTTTTGGTTTTTCCGCACGCGATTGATGGCCGAGCGGAAAAGTAGCACTTTCCGCACTTGTTAGGTACACTACTATTTCAATTTCAAACCAGTCGGTGATGCTTGGTCGTCTTCCATCGGGCGTGACTGATGCTATGTGATTGATGATTAAAATTTGCGCAATTTAACACAATTTTGATTTATTTTCATTAAATGGTAAAAGACGACTACACTATCGATCTGTGTGACTGCAGTCTAAGAGTCCGTTTTTACTTTTTCGATAAGTCCAAAGGTAGATGAAACATTTTAAAATCTCTGATATACCGCGTAGAAACTTCGGAAACTAGACACCCTGTAGATAATTTTATAATTTCAAATAAATGTAAAATGTGTAGGTATTATTAAAACGAAAAGATAGTAAAATAACCATATCGAATAACGACCTCAACACTTAGTAGTTAAAATAACAGTAACATGAAGTTTTCGATATTCTAAAGCCATTATATATCCATTATCGTAGGTACCGTTGTCGATCCACTTGAAAATTTGCTGTGAATCGATTGGAGAATATTGCAATAAAACCGCTCTTGAAATGCTCCATAAATCTTTTGTTTCAGTATCAATTATTGTCAACGTTAAACTGTATTAAACCGAATTAAAAATATTTTGTTACGTAACGGTCGCAAGTGAAAAAATTCGTTAAAACTGCTCAAATGCCAAAGAAAACATGTCGACATTAACCTAGAAAGTTCTGATAACTACTCCGGGGTAATGTTTCGCTTTATTAATGAATTCCCAACACGACGAAGAAAGACTGAAGGTTAAGAATTTTTTTTAAAGCTCGATCGGCAAAAATTGTACCCACTGCTAATAGAGTCACGAGATAATGTTAATAAATGGTTAAGATATACAGGATGGCCCATGATAGGTTAACAAAGAGATATAAATAATGAAAAATTTTGTCGCTGAAAATTGACGATTTGCTGACTAGGCCTGCTTGATAATTACAGTTTTTCATTTTTGAAAGTCATATATGTCTTTACAAGGACGAGTTTTAAAATTGTCTGGGTAACAATCAGTTTGGTTCTACTACAACTTATTAAGAGTCTTTAATGAAGTTTACGTACCACAGAAAGTTGATCACTCGGGTCATAAGAATGTCAACAAAAAAAGCTTTTACTTACGCAAATATACTGAAAATGAGGGGTCAAAACTTTCTACAGGAAAAACAGAATATTTTTTCGAGAGGTGGTAAAAGAAGCAAACAATTAGCAATAGCTACTTTTTAGGAAAAACACAAAAATGTCTTCTACTAAAGGGACTTGGAAAGTAATTAATGAAGTAGGAAGAAGCGGCAAGAAAATTTCACGAATAAAATCCGGAGTTACTAATGAATTAAATACATACTACTCGCAGGTAGCTAATAGTATAGTCCAGCAAATATCAGGTGTTCAAACACTATAGGCAATACATTTGAGACAAGCTCTTTTTTCTGGCACTCACGACTGGAGCGGAAATTAAAAACACTAAATAGTATGCCAAGGAAAACATCCACAATGCTGGATGATCTAGCATTATAGATAAGTCATTACATCTCGAATATTTACTCAGTGTCTCATCATGGCTAAAATGCTAAAATAGTGTCCGTTGATAAAGGAGGAAATAGCTTGAAGCCGCCAAATTACAGGCGTTCATTTTACGAGACAAACTCGTCAAAATAGGATGGTTTCATGTATACAGGCAAACAGCATGATAAATTCAAATCAATTCGGATTCCACTCATTTACTTCAAATTTTGATAAAAAATTAAGGGTTATATGTCGAACCTCTGTGAACTAAGCTCCTCCTCCTGCCTACAAAGTAGCTGGCAACAAAAAATTACCGTGGTCCAGTCAAATTAAGTTGATGAGATACACGGGAAATAATATATTTAAAATAATGTAATTTTGACCAACTATTGCCTACAATTAGACAAATAAATGTTTTTTTTTTCAGCGGGGGTGACAAACGCCAGTGGCGTCACGACATCGAATTTTCTTTTAAAAAAATGTTAAAATTCAGTTAACTTCCTTATAGTATCTTGAAATTATCTGAAATTTTAACCCCTTAATGGATATACATAGACAAATATAAAATTTTTTTGTAGTGGGTGTGACATACGTCAGCGGCGGCACTAGACTGAATTTTCTTCAAAAAAATTGTTAAAACTGAGTTTACTTTCTTATAGTAGTTTCTAAATGACTGCAATTTTGACCAACCACCCCCACTACAAAAAAACTGTATATCCATTAAGTGGTTAAAATTTCAGATAATTTCAAGCTACTATAAGGAAGTTAACTGAATTTTAACATTTTTTAAAAGAAAATTCGATGTTTGTCACTCCTGCTGAAAAAAAATCTATTATGTCAAAATTGTATTATTTTAAATATATTTTTTCCTGAGAGAGATCTATAAAGTATGTCATCAACTTAATTTGACTGGTCCACTGTAATTTTTTGTTGCCAGCTACTGGCTGGAGCTCACTTCACGGATATCTATGTCGATGACCTGGTAACTTTTGATTAATTATATATAAAATATAATATGGCCAAATAAGATGTTTGTAGTCGTAAAAAAATCGTCTCAAGTTTTAATTATCCTCAGTTTTAGCGTCTCTAGATGTCATAAAATATGATTTTAACAATTCTGTGTTCAAAGATGGAAACCTAGTGACACGTTAAAAAAATTGTTACTAAAAGCTAATTATCCAACAGTGGCGGCTAGTGTATAAAAGCTACAGAGTTGCAGCACCTGTTGATAATACAAAAAAAAATATTTTGTGACGTGAATACGTGAAACGTTATCGTCAAATCGTTCTATATTTGAAAGACAATTTTTTTAAATTTAGGTATTTGATTTAGGTATAATTTTTATCCATGTCGTTTGTACGAGCCGCAGCAGCGATCCCACCCGCCAGGCCGCGTAGTCTGTTCGTCGCAGTTCTGAAGGTATACGTCACAAAACAAATGATCGACCTTGAGCCGACCAATGGCAAATGGGAATTGTTTCCACGCCCAGAATATTCTGTAGTTTTTAAACCGAATTTACTTACGTAGACATGCAGAGCTGCAAAATTTGATTCGGTGTATAGCAACTTTTGGTTGTCGTTACCGCACCTAGCGCTCTTGTATTACTTTTGTTTTGAATTTAATTTGTTGAGTTTACTGTTTTCGTTTTGAGTGTTTTGGTTTTGTTAATTGAAAAATGGATTTAATTTCAAAATATAAGGACTTTTCAAGACTGAATCTTGACGAAAAACTTGAAATTAAACGAAATGGACGTCCTATGCCTAACTTAAATATTGAAGTGTCTTCCACAAGTCGGGGAAAAAGTTATGCAAGAAATTTTAATAAAAATATTTATGAAATTACGGGTGGATCTGTGGCTGTGAGGTAAAAATAAACTATTTTGTTTTGTGTGTGTGCTTTTTGGTGGTGAAACACATTGGACAATTAGTGGTGATGATGATTTAGTGCATCTTGTTGAAAAGACCAAACTGCATGGGAATTCCAAACAGCATCTTACAAATCAAATGCGTCTAACCTTGTTGAGAAAGAGAAATATACAACAACAGCTGTACACTGCATATTGGAAAAACATTGTAATTCATAACGAAAATGTAGCTGAAAACAGATTTGTACTTTCTAAACTTATAGAGACAATTCAATTTTGTGAAACCTTTGAGCTTGCACTTCGGGGTCATGACGAAACTAAAAATTCCAGATATCCTGGTATTTTTCAAGGTCTCATTAACTATACAGCCGAAATAGACAAAACCTTAAAGGAACATTTAGATGGTGCAACAGTTTTTAAAGGGACCTCTAAAGAAATTCAGAATGATTTATTAGATTATATTTTCGAAGTTTATCGGGAAGTAGTTTCTACAGAAATACAAAATGCCGACTTTTTAGAAATTATAGCCGATGAAACAACTGCCATTTCATCGAAACTACAAACTGTTTTAGTTTTTCGATATGTTAAACATGGAAAAGCAGTTGAACGATTTTGGGGATTTTTTTCAAGCGAACAACAAACTGCTGAAGTTCTTATCGAGCTTATCTTAAAAGAACTTGAGCCATTAGCCCAATACATTAATTGCACAGTCCTATGATGGCGCAGCTGTAATCAGCGGAAAATAGATCCTTTTGTACATTGCTACATCAGTTAAATTTAATAATGAGTCAAGCGTCTTCGCAAAATAATGATGTCCGTTTATTTTTGGAACTCTAAGTGAAATTCCAACATTTTTTCCAACTCTAGCCAACGCGTTGCTTTTCTTGATAGAATAGTAAAACAAAAAATCCCCAGATCTGTTCCTACAAGGTGGAACTTTGAAAGTCGAACGGTAAACGTAGTTTTTGAGTATGAAAAACCTTATAGAGAGCATGGAGGAAATTGAGGAAACTCAAGATGTAAATATGACAACAAAAAACCAGGCTAGAGCAATCCGAAGGCTTCTGCAGGAAAAGTCGTTTATATTTTGGCATTTTTTCATTACATAATGCCACATGTTGATATTCTTTTTAACGAACTTCAAAAGCGCATTATTGAGTCTGTGGAAATTAATACATGTTTAAAAAAAATTAAAGATAACATAAGCAACATTGGGAATCAAAAAATATATGATATTTTGAATAAAGCCAAGGCTGTGCAGGTTATTGAAACTAAAAGAAGATTAAGTGAAGACACTTGGAAAGCATCCGCGATTGAAGTATGTGATGTCATTATCAACGTGGCAGAAGATCGTTTCGTATATACAGAATCAGTTAAACGCGGCAAACATATTTATTTGTGAAAAATTTGAGTGGTACGACCTTTCATTCCCCTACGAATATTTAAAAAAAATATTGAGTCATACCCAACGCCGGAAAAAAGCAGATTAAAGACAGAACTTAGTGTTTTATATTCTACTATGAAATATCATAAATTTTCCTTATGTACTGTGCTTTTTAATTTTTTAATTGACAGTAACTTTCAGGAAGTTTTTACTGAAATAATAAGATTGTTACAAATACTTGTCACAATGCCGATGACCACCGTAGAGGCAGAAAGAAATTTTTCTTCCTTAAAAAAAATTAAAACATTTTTGAGGAGTACTATGTCACAAATAGATTAAATGTTTTAGCGTGTTTATCAATAGAGCAAAAACTTATATTATATATCTGACTTTAACGAAAGGGTTATTGACGAGTTTGTTTTGAAAAGGGACAGACGCATTGATTCGATATTTAAGAAAAATTAATAAATATAAGTGTTTAGTGTTTAGTCTCATGTTCTATTAGTAAAAACTGAATACCAAAGTAATTGTGTTTCATGTTGTAGACCATAAAGCGAGCCGTGAATTTTTTGCAAAAACTGGTGAGTCCCACATTTTAAATATATTTTATTACAACATATAAAAGCGAGATATTTTATTACAACATATAAAACCGAGTAGGTATAGAAGCGCAGTTTTCATTTTTTTAAATTTTTGTTGTTGATACCTACACTCTGCAGCACTGCGTCTTTAACAGGTTACGAGCCGCCACTGTTATCCAACCTCAAATTTTGCACAAAAAACGAGTGTTACATAGGAATGAACTGGTAACATTTTAGTATAAATCCGAGATAGCAAACAAAAATGGTAATAAAATATTTAAAAATTGGGCCTAAAAAACTACTTATTAGATCAAGTTCGAATTTTGTGCAAGCAATAAGTGTGACAGCAAGAAACTGGTAAAGTGGTCGTATGAATTCAAGATGGCGAAAAAAAAATAGCGACCAAATGAAATTTTTAAAAAATCAATTTAAAAAAAATCTTATACAAGTAAAATATTAAACGTGATATAGGGATAAAATAGTACGAATTCAACATGGTAATAAAATGGCGGTGTGTGTCAATGTAAAAACTACTTATTGAATTTATTTTAAATTATGCCCAAAAATCAAGTGTAGTATAGGTAGAAACTGGTAAAATATTAGTAGGAATCCGATATAATGAAACAAAATGGCGCCCAATAAAGATGTTTACGTATATATGTCTTACTAAATGACTATGTACTGAATTAAATTGGATCACACTTCATTACCCAAGAAAAATGTCAATTCAATTCAAGGAAAAATTCATAGCGGGGCAAGTTCCGGGTAAAGGAAATTTAAGGCATTTTTGAACTAGTTTTATTAATATATGACTCCGTCAAAAATTCGACGGCAACGATAATTTTAAAATGTACCACTAAAAAGTTTAATAAAAAGAAATAAAAAGTAGAGATTATACATCTGTATATAGAATCGGCCAACAAGAATCGCCCTGTTAAAAATATTTAGCTTTTAACTTATAATTTTTTGATAGGACACCTATGTATATTATTTTCATGAACTATTTAAAAAAAATATCTAAACTAATATTAAAAAGAAAAAAAAAGATTCTGTGCAGTGTAATTCGAACTCGTGTAACCATGCCGGACTTTGGTTTAAAGAAACAGACATGTACATTTGTAGGAAAAACTATAATACAAATTATTAAAAAGTAATGATAACACGTCACCCTCTTACCAAGTAAGTAAGATATTTTATGAACTGTTTACTTTTAGTGAATGAACATTGTCAATGATGTACGGTGTAGACAGGGCCGTTCCTATCCCCTCGGCCGCCTTTGTGCAGAAATAAAACGGCCGCCCTTTTATAACAAAAAAAAAACAATATTTATTGAACAAAAAAATATATTTAAGTTCCTACGTATACATTAACAAGTAACATTGTATCATAACAATCATAACATAAGGTAATAATCTATTAAACGAAACAATAAACAACATAAAACAAAATACAAATGTTTAAACTATTAATTATTTAAATATCAAATAATATAAAAGCCAAACAAACAAAAATTGGTATCTTTTATATTGTATCTAAGTATAAAACTAAGCAAGTCCCAATAAAAAAACAACCTCTTCATTTCAAAAATATTTTTCTGGCTTTTGTACTTGCGAACTCGTCTATTATTTTATTATGGTCTAAATTTTCACAAATTTCATTTTCAATGGCAATTATACCTAAATTTGTAAGCCTTTCCTGTGACATAGAAGATCTTAAATAGTTTTTTATTATTTTTAATTTTGAGAATGACCGTTCACCAGATGCAACCGTTACTGGTATTGTTAAAAAAATTCTCAAGCTTATACATAAATTAGGAAAAGATGAGACCAAATTATTACTATAAATAAATTTTAGAATCTCAATAGGTTTGATTTGATCTGTTAGAGATTTAAATGTAACAATGTCTTCAAATAGTTCTACGCCACTTATATCCCTCGATTCGTCTTCGGTTAATGCGATTTCAAGTTCAACGCATTTTTGTTTTAAATCATCCGATGTCACATCATGAAACCGTGTTAAAAAGTTAAAAATATTACTGCAATACGAAAGAGAATTAAACCTTTCTTCTACTTATATTCTAGCTCGGTCAATAACAGTATAATAAAAATTTATTTTAAATTTCTCTCGTTCGTTAGTTAATACATTGTCTGTACTTTCATAACTAAATTGGGATTTTTTCCGCCTTATACGAACTTCTGGAAAATCTGGTTCCACATCAATTTCATTTGCTAAATTGGATGAAATTTCTATGTAAGTGTTAAAACTTTGATCCGATCGCATTTCGTTAATAAAGTTAAGTACATGTTTTAATGATGTAACACACTGAGTCAGATCAATATTAATTTTTTGCAATAATTTACTGACTACGTCAATTTTAACTAATAACTCGTACCATATGACTAAGCTACAGATAAAAGTAAATGATTTTATTTTTTCTAATAATGAATTGGCACTTAGTTTTGTTTTTGAGTCTCTTGTAACATCTTCTGAAAGCTCAACCAAAGCTTTACAAATATTTCCTAGTTGATTCCGAAATGGTCTAAGCGCTTTAACTCTGCTTTCCCATCGGGTGTCACTTACCGATGTAAGATTTAAATTACTAACATTTTTTTTTAAAACATCCCAACGAAAAGGAGAAGAAGAAAAGAATACATACAGTTCCTGCACGATGTTAAAAAAATTTATTGTTTCGTGGGAGATTTTAGCGGAATCGTTTATTACTAGATTTAGTGTGTGAGCGGTGCAAGGAACAAATATAGCCCTGGAATTAACATTTTTTACCCTTTGTTGAAGTCCGATATGTTTTCCGGACATATTGGCCCCATTATCATAGCCCTGACCTCTTATATCCCTAATATCTAATTCAAACTTAGGCAAAATATCATTAACCAATAGGTTAAAAATCCCTTCCCCAGTTGTATATAAAATAGGAAAAAAACCCAAAAAACACTCTTTTATGACAACATTTTCTTCGTTACAGTCTACATATCTGACTACAGATGTAATTTGCTCTGTATGACTTGCATCTGGAGTAGAATCTAAAATTATGGAAAAATATTTGGATTTTTTTAAGAGTGTCGTAAAATGATGGCAAATATTTTTTGCTAGCAAAGTAATTATTTCGTTTTGAAAATGAATTCCCAAATAGTGAGTTATTTTACTTTTTGATTCTTGGGTCTTTGTAATTTTTTTTAGATGATCGGATAACACTGGGTCAAATTTTGCCACCATTTCAACAGCTTTTAAAAAATTGCCATTATTTTGTTCGTATAAGACGGAACTTTTTCCACGAAATGCCAATGATTGTCCAGCTAAAAATTGAATAATTGCAATAACTCTTTTTAAGATAGAGCGCCAGCGTTCCCTTTCAAGTTCAAAATAATTTTGCCGTTCTTTGTCAGTAGTTAATTTTTTATTTAATGACATTTTTAACTCAACCCCTTTTTGATTAGCTTGCAAGTGATGTAAGAAGATTCATGCTTGGATAAAATATGTGAAAGATGTCGCCAATCAAAATACCCCATTTTGCTATTTAATTTAAACACTTCCTTACAAAATATTTTACAACAAAGACAAAAAATGCTATTTGCTCTACAAGAGTATACCAACCAAGCTCTTTTAATTTTTTCACCATTTGGCAAAATTCGAAAATATTGAGTTGAAGAAAATTTCCTTCCCGATTCATCAGAAGGAAATTTTTTTTCTATATGCTGAAAATCGTTTTGTACTATTTGCTCAATAACTTGATTTTGTAAAATATCCGGCCAGGTGAATGGGTCGCTGACATCAAAATCATCATTAGTTTCAGGGATAACTTCGTTTAAGTTAGGATTATCATCGGTTAAGAGCATCTTTTCTTCATTTTCTATTTCTGTATTTGATTCAGGGTGTTTTTTTTTTTTCTTCAGGGTCGCTTACTTTATGTGCATCCTTTACATTTTCATCCTCAATTGTATCTGTACCCTGTGACGATGTTGATGGAACTAAATATTTTTGCAAAGATCCACTTAATTTTTTTTTGTTTTCTTCCTTTTCTAATTTTCTTTTTTTATATTGAGCTCCAGATAAACGTTTTGTTTTTCTATCGGACATCTGGAAATAAAATTGAAAGGATGAAAGGTAATTAAAGTTAGAAAATTTAGTTTATGTAATAGTTCTGAATCTGCGAAGATATAATTTTATAGTATCCCCAATTAAGTTCGCACCAAATGGAATTTTTTATAAATAATAAGTAAAATTGTAATCTAGCATCAGATTTTGTTTTTAAAATGACCCAAAAAATAAATATAATTATTATATTTTTATTAGATAAGTAAATTAGTAAAACTACTTTATACATTTTTTAAAACTTGAAATATAGAAAATTACTCTAGACATAAAATTAACAATAAACCACTTTTTGATCTCAAGCTAAAAAGAATTTTTTTCACATGTTTAATATTAAATCCAAAACGTAAGATGCGGATTTGGTTGGTAATATTAAGTAAAGTAATATCTATCCGAAGAACTTACCTTTTTAAATTACGAAAATTTGTTTCTTTTGAAATTTCACTTTTGCAAAATGTAGAAAAAAATAACTAAACAACAAACACTTTATATCACTGTTAAACTCTCGCTAGTTAATCGAATACTAAAAAGAAAAACAAAACATTTAAAAACTGCCCCATTCTACAGTATATAGAGCTATATAAAACTATATACTGTACACATACCAATTATGCAGTATAAACAAACATTTTTGCATTGAAAGGCGGCCGCCCTTATCTATCATTTTTATTGCTTTTCTAAGGAACGCTGCTATAAATAGTTCTATTGTAATTTCGGCAACTCATGCACAGCAAAAAAAGAAATGACCGGAAATAAATTTCTTATGAATGTTTTATCTTAAAAGCCTAACAAAATGTAATTTAATTTTTCTTTATTTTGAAAACAAAAATATAGGTATATTTTTGTAATCAAATGGCTAATTTTGTGTTTTTGGCGGGCGGCCTGCGGCCGCCCCAATAATTTGGCCGCCTTTGTGCCGGCACACCGTGCACACCCCTAAAAACGGCCCTGGGTGTAGATCTTATTGTTTTTGAACCTTTCTCCAATAGTTCAGTGGATCAGTAAAACTAATTAAATTAGCTAATTTCTTTTAAGCATTGCAATTTAATATCTTCATATAGAATTAACCGACTTTTACTTTCCTTTCAGGCATTACCTTTCTTTAAATTATTAATAAACAATGAAATAAAACCAATAAAACAAAAATTCAATCGGCGAAATGAAAATACTAATGAAAGTGTCTAGATACTTGAACCAGATACGTATTCTTAGTTTCGACCGACCACATCTGCCTCGATACAATTTTGTGGTTAAAATCCTGTTTTTACTATTATGATGATCTAGTTAAGTTCAATGGATTATTTGCTGATGGTAAGAAGTAATAGAACAAAAACTGGCGAGGTATTTGTGCATATCTGGGCCATGTTTTTATTGCCTTGTTAATTAAGGCTGTCTTTTTATAATGAGATTATAATTTGAGCCGGTTTGGTTACCATTATTGCTTTTCATCTAGACGTATTTAGTAAGTTTTACCTGTTGATATTTGAAACACTGTAAGTGCTTTTGTCAACTATAGAGGATTTATTGGCTAACAAACTGAAAATTTAAAAAAAATTCGTTTACCCAGAACTTCACTCATTACGAATATTTTGTTAGGCCCAATTTAGTTTAATACACAGTAATTTTTATTGGGGGGCACTTTTTTCCATCATGATGGATTCCTATCAATATTTTACCAGTTTCTACCTATGTCACCTGGGCATAATTTAAAATAAATTCGATAAATAAATTTTGAATTGACACACACCGCCATTTTTTTACGTTATGTTGAATTCGTACCAGTTTATCACTATATCATATCTAATTTTTCTACAGAATTTGAAGTCACTTGAATAAGATTTTTTTCGTTAATTTAAAAAAAAAATTATTTAGTCGTCATCTTGAATTCGTCAGACAACTTTACCAGTCTATCTCTATATCACACTTAATGTTGGCACAAAATTAATCTAATAAGTAGTTTTTCAGGCTGATTTTTCAAATATTTTATTAGGCTGCCATTTTGTTTTACTATCTTATATTTAAATCAAAATATTATCAGTTTATTCTAATGTAATACTTGATTTTTGTGCAAAAGTTAAGGTAAATTGGATAATTAGTATTTTTAGAAATAATTTTTTAGCGTTTCCCTAGGTCGCCATCTTGTTCCGGCATATTGGATTTTTGCCAAAATATTACCAGGTCATCCCAATATGACCCTTAATTTTTGAATAAAACTTTCGTTAAAACTTAAAGTCACTCTGATGAGTAGTTTTTAGGCTATACCGCGAACTGACAGACAGACAAACCGACAAACCGAATTGATAAAACATATTTTTTGGCATCTAGGGACGCTAAAACGTGAAGAGGTGTAAAACCTCAGAGGGTGATTTTTCAAATTACAAAAATTTTACTTGGCCTGCCATCTTGAATTAGTACTACAGTTTTAATAGTTCATCTCTATACCACAGTTAGTTATGACACGTAATTTGAAATCAGTTCATTATGTAATTTTTTCAGGCTGAATTTTTAATTATTTTATTAAGGAGCCATTCTTTTCCGCCATCTTAGATTCGTAGTAAAATTTACCAGTTGATTCATACATAATACTTGATTTTTGCGTAAAATTTCAAATACATTGGATAAATATCTTTTTTAGTAATATTTTTTTTAACATTTCACTAGGACGCCGTTTTGTTTTGCCATATTGGATTTTTACCAAGATATTACCGGGTCATCCCCATATAACCCTTAACTTTTGACCGAAATTTGAAGTCAATCGAGCAAGTAGTTTTTTAGCTATGCCGCGAACAGATAGTCCGACAGAGTATTGAGAAAACATGTTTTTTTTGCATCTAGGGACCTTGAAACGTAAAAATCTGAAAAAATCTGGAAGAGTGATTTTTTTGCGATTAAAATACTTCCCTTTTATGAGGGAAGTAACAATATTCTTTTTATAAGTTCTATATCTTGTTGCAAGATTGCCACCCACCTCTCCTCTCTTGCCGAATGCATTGAATACGCTGTTGATTTCATTGTTAAAACTCTTACAGATCACGCTTTTACTTCCCTGGACATAATTTATATTATTTTTGGTTGAGTGTAAGAGTGCTGCTCACTGACTTCCAGATGAGTGCGAATTCTACCCTTTGCGATTTTTTTTTATTGTTATTTTTTTTATATACACCGCATTTTGTCGGTAAATAAAAGCAGTTATTATTATTATTATTATTATTATTATTGTTTACAATATTTTGCGATATATCACAACATGCGCTAAACTGGAAAACTTTGATAAAAGATTCTTTTGAAAAAGATCTTTTATTTTAGGTGGTAAAATTCGTTAAATTTTTTCTCGAATATTTTTTATAAAAGAAATTTGATAGTGTAATAATAATGGGCCAAAGTTAAACTGTTGGATAGATGCCAAAAAAAAATGTTTTCTCAATTCTGTCGGTCTGTCTAGCTGTCAATTTGACCAAACTGCACTACTGACCCGATTGTCTTCAAATTTTGTTTGAATATTAACGGTAATATGGGGATGAGCTAGTAATATTTTGATAAAATTCTAATTTGAGAAGCAAAATGGCGGCCTAGTGAAATGTTAAAAACATATTACTAAAAAACTAATTATCCAATTTACATAAAATTTTGCATACAAATCAAGGGTTATATAGGAATGAGCTGGTGAAATTTTGATATCAATCCTAGATGGCAAAATAAAATAGCGGCCCAAAAAACTATTTAAAACATCAGCCTGAAAGTACAACTTATTTAATGGACTTCAAATTTTGTGGAAAAACTAATTGTAATAGTCTGTAATATAGAAATAAACTGGTAAAATTGTGGCACGAATTTAATATGGCGAAATAAAAAGTTTAAAAAACCAACCTAAAAAGTTCTCTTATTCTGTTGACTTGACTTTAAAGTTTGTACAAAAATTAGATGTGACATAGGGATAAACTAGTAAAATTTAGGTACGAATTTAACATGATGAAACAAAATGTCCCTTTGATGAAATTTTTAAAATGATCAGTGTAAAGACCACTTATTCAATCAGAAATCAAATGTGATATTGGTTTAAACTGATAAAATGTTGGTATGAATCCAATTTGATAGAAGAAAATGACGCACAATAAAAATGTCGGAAAAGACAGTATACAGGGTGTTCTCAAAGTTGACTCATTTATTTTGACGGGTTGTAAAACTCGTAAAAAGAAGTTAATTTATGAAAAATCACCTACATAAAAGTTGTATAATAAAGAAATTACTTAAAATTTTGAAAAATATATCACTTGATTTTTGATACTCTCGATCACTGCGTTGTAAGTGCAAATAAAGAAGTTATTAAAATTTCAAATATTTTAAACTTTATCACAGACCTGATATTTGATATTTTCGACCACTGCGTTATGAACAGATAAGGTACAAGTTTTTGTTTATTACTGATACTAGATAATTTTTTGATTGCATTCGATCTTTCAATTCAGACAGATTTCTTTAAATAGCGCGTGGTACTTTTAAATTGTGGGTTTGTACGAATAAAATGGCACATGTTTCTGACTACAATGAACTAGTGGACAGTAGCCTAACTTATGTAGCTGCAGCGTGTCGTTTGTACGTGGAAAGGCTTCCCTTAAGATAACATCCAGCCCCGTCGATGTTTGTACATTTAGTTATAAGGCTTCGTGACACCGGGTACTTAAAGCCCAACGAGGAGGTCACGCTGGAAAACCTCCTCCACTGGAGATGTGTATGAGTTTCCTAATAAATAGATAGAGCGCAATGGACTTATTTCTTGGCCTGCACGCTCCCCGGATTTATCGCCCCGTGATTTTTTGGTTTATCAAAATAGAGAAATAGAAACTGTACAAGAATTACAAGAACGGATCGAAAACGCTTGTGACGTTATTCGTGGACACCGAGATTTTATTTTTGCCTATAGTGCTTCATGGGTACGCCGAGCAAAACTTTGCACTGACCGTACAAATGGTAACAATTTTGTATAATTTTCATTACAACTAGGTGCATTTCACCGGTGGGCAAGAATTATTCTAATTTTCATTTTGACTTGGAACTTTATTTTCTCATTTTTATTATTTAATTTTTTTATAATTTATAACTCTGTTATACTGCAACTTTCATATAAATGATTTTTGATCAAATTACTTTATTTGACGAAAATAAAGTTTTAAATTTCAAATGTTAATAACTTGTTATAAACTTGTTTTTACGAGTTTTACAACCTGTCAAAATAAAAGACTCAACTTTGAGAACACCTATGGGTTACTAAATAACCATGAGTGGAAATAAATTGGTGACGTCATACATTACTCTTTCTAATAAAAGAAAATAATTATAACAAGGGAATTTCCGGGTAAAGGAAATTTACCGATTTTTTAGACAAACTGGCCTTAGCCTCTAACTGTGGCATATATAGACATTGCTTCTGGGGGGAGTTTTCTAAACTTTAACAATTATGTATCATTTAACATAAAATAAAAGTGGTTCTGGGGGGATTAACCCCCTAATCCTTCTTTAAATACACCACTGATCTCTAATATATCCGAAATTTAGTAATGTCTCTTTTTGATTTGCTTAGTAAATGTGCAGAGTTTTTTGATTTTTTATTTACAGGCATTTTTGTATTTACGGAAAGTATTAATCTGTCACTGCATTAACAAGGAACTATACTATTGTAAAGCTTTTTTATACCTGACAAAATAATATAATACATAATATCTTAAAATCCAAAATCTTGGCCTAGTCGCTAAAACAAACTTTGATAATCTGTATCTAAATATCATTGCATAGTATGTTGTACCTCTATGACCCTTTTTGAGCAGGAAGTTCACTGAAAATTATTCTCCATAAGAAGTATGAAAGGTGTTTTGACAATACTTGTATTCGATCTGTATAGTCTTGGGACGTGACAGGCGAGAGCAATATCACAGCACTCTCAGCAACAAGACAAGTAGGGGCACAGTCCGTCGGAACTTTTATGTTGTGGTTATAAAAACGCGCCGACGAATCCGAGAAATTCATACAGCTGTGCAGGTGGCACTTTTACGAGGTTGATGCAAATCGCTAGCGGTTAAAAAGAATAAACGTTCACTTACCGTGGTGATTTATAAACGAGTTTAAAAATATCCATCCATAATTGTTATTGTAACCTATTTCGCTTTATATGTATTAAAAGAAAAACGGAGAAAACGTCAAGTTGTTTAATTAGTAGATCTTAATATTATTATAAAAAGTATTGTTTGTAAAAATTAAGTAAAAAAGGAAATTAATTGTTGAAAATTTTATTCCAAAATGGAGGAATAAAATGGCGGCTTAATAAAGTATTTAAAAATTAAGCCTAAAAAACTAATTGTGGTATAGAGATAAACTAGTAAACCTGTGGTACTAATTCAAGATTGCGGAACAAAACGGCGGCCAAATAAAGTATTTGTAATCGTGAAAAAAATCACCTTCTCAGGTTTTACATGTTTTCAGGTTTTAGCGTCCCTAGATGCTAAAAAATATGTTTCATCAATTCCGTCGCCCCATCTGTCAATTTGTCTGTCGGTCAGTTCACAACATAGCTTAAAACCTACTCATCAGAATAACTTAATGGGATGACATGGTAATATTTCGGTAAAAATCAAATATGCCGTATCAAGATGGCGGACTAGTGAAACGTTAAAAAAACTAATTATCCAATTTCCTTAAATTTTGCAAAATCAAGTGATACGAATAAACTGGTAATATTTTGGTATGAATAAAAAAGATAGCAAAACAAAATATATATATATATTATATATATTATTGTTTGGTAGTATATTTCAATACTTTATTATACGACGGATTAAGCGGCTTACGCATCTCGCCCGGCAGCGACTTCGAGGGATCGAAAAAGCATAGCATCCGATATTCTAGTGAGATAGGTATATCAAGGTGAGAAGCTTCAAGTGCTCCTTCTTGTCTTGTTAATGTTCGGTAGTTCAAGCCTTATTTTCAAAGGAACAGAGTAGGAGCAATCTGCATCAAATAGAACGTTAAAATTGTAGAAGAGTGCCATGAGAGCAGATCAGTGAATGGAAGACGCTATAATAAAAACAGTAAATGTACAGTTACTCAAAAAAGTCTAACCATTTATTGAACAATTTCACAATTTTTAATTTTTACTGGCCATTAACGCTAAATATGTAAAATTAAATATCAGCAGCAAAATTAAGTTTAAATAGAAATCAAAACAACATTTCGGAATAGTTTATTTGGATATCAAAACAAGAACCATTATTATTTATTACAAATTACGCCAAAAAAGTCTCCATACATTACAGAAAAATGACAGCTATTGCCATAAAACAAGGCACTACTTTATCAAGTAGGCATTTGTCGTGTCATTCATGCGTCCTACGAGACATATGCATCGTATCTTCTGCCTTACGATAATAATTGTGTCAACATTTAAATATCATTTAGAAAAATAATAATAGAAGAGGAATAAATCCTTCAGAAAATTCGGAAAAAATATGGTTCAGTAATACAAACGTGCCGGTTCCTATAAAATATGCCCTCGCCCTGCTCACCCTAGGAAGACGTGAAGAGTTACTTTGAAGGATTCTAAGATAAGCGCGCCAAAACTTGCACAAGAAGTCAAGGAAGAATGTTCGAAAAATATTAGCCCATATACGGTTAAAAATTGCTTGGATAGAGTTGGCTATAATGTGCGCGTAGCAAAAAGAAAGGCTTTAATTTGAGAAAAAATCGAAAGAAACGATTGGAATTCGCAACAGAGCATATATCAAAGCCTCCCAAATTCTGGAAAAATAATATTTATTTAGATGAAATCAGAATAAATTTTTTTGGAGCTGAGAAAAAAGAATACAGCAATGAAAATTGAAAGTGTCTTTAAAATGTCAGTTAAAGATGGTAGGGGTAATGTTTTATTTTCGGGATGCATGCAAGCTTCCAGTGTAGAAAATTTGTTATTCATGATGGTATTATGGATCCACATGGTTATTTAAACATATTAATCGGTCACTTAAACTGAATTGTCCAGAAACTAGGACTTGAGGAGCGATACATTTTCCACATTTTCCAGCAGAACAATATTCCTAAACCTATGCGAATTAGTAAGAGACTGAATGATGCAAAATGTGAGTCATCAACTGCATACATGATCCGGTTTATTGTATCATGAACTGCATACATCTCCGTAATCCCCCAGATCTCAAACCTATTTAATACCCGTGTGAAGAATTAAAGCGTGGCGTTCGTAAACACAAAAGTAACAAATGTTAGGCAGACATATTATTGATGGAGACTTTTTCCGAGTATTTTCTAACAGGTAATAATGGTTTTTGTTTTAATACCCAAGTAAACTTTTCCAAAATATTAATTATATTGCTGATATTTAATGTCACATATTTAGTCTTAGTGACAAATAAAAAAAATCAAAGATTGTGAAATAATTAAATAAATAGTAAGTGTATCGAGACTTTTTTGACTGACTGTATATTGATTAAAGTATTAGACATTGGCTACCGTACAACCTAATCCCAATGTGTCTTTAAAAAGTATAAATAATTCATAAGGAAAGTCGTAATAAATTCGAAAAAAGTTTCATATAAAACAGTCTTTAAATTTGAAGTTCTTTAAAAATATAAAGTTTCCATGTATACAGGATGTCCCAATTTTGCTGGGACGACATCAACTATAAAACTTTACACGGGACACATTTTTGTCTATTATTTGAATCCTTGTTAAAAATAAAAATAAGTTACCAATTTAATTTTTTGAAAACTGGAGCCATTTTTCAAATCCCTATAAAAAATAGCAAACATCTAAAACTGGGCGTTTGGACAGTAATTTCCAGTTTATAAAACATCAATGCATATACGGAATACAAAATTTTTATCCACATTTATACAAGGTGAACGTACTACGAAAAAACATGATTTTTTTAAATAAATAAATATATATATATATATATATATATATATATATATATACGAATATGAATATGAATATGAATACATTACAAATCTTGTTTACAATAGATTTACATGTATATTTCGATATAATGTTTTGTAGAGAAAAAAATTTTTTTGCACCTAGGAGACTGAACTCCGGTATGTACAAACGTATATACACAAATATCACAAAACTAAGTGTTATAAATTAAATGCTAAGGTAAGAAATTTATATTTATATAGCCTAAATATATGTACACATATTATTCAGCAACAAATAGAGCTAGCGTATTGTATGTAACACAATTAAAACATTTTTTGTAATTTATTTTTATTTAACTTAGTAGAGTAAACTTAAAATATCAGTCAGAATCTAAATCAACATGGGAAGCTTTCCTATAAATAATGTCCAAACTGATTAATTAATCAGATTCTTAAATTTATCAAAGTTGTACACAATAAAATGTCTGCATTCTGTTTTAAATGATCTCAATCTAGCATCCTTGATTTGCCTAGGCAAGGTGTTATAGAATTTAGGCGCCAAGTATTCTACAGATTTTAAGTTTATAAATTTATAATTGCTTGGAATCATTAAATGTCTACCAACATTTGCCCTAGTCTGTTGTTGATGGTTCACAAATTTCTTTAAATATCCTTTTTTATGAATATAAATACAAACGGTGAATATATATAAGACATTTATGTTACATATTTCCTCGCTGTATAAGGCACTAATTGGATATAGCCTTTTTTTTGAAAATTATTTTCAGAATAGTATTTTGTATGACTCTAAGAGGTCGCAAATTACTTTTATAAGTTCCTCCCCATATCAACAACCCATACCTTATCAAAGACTCGATTAGAGATTTATAAATCAGTACAACCAATTTCGAAACTCTCTTAACTAGTAGAATTTGTATATTAAGTTCCGGATTTTTGTTGTAAGGTAAGTAACATTTTCTGTCCATTTCAAATGTTGGTCGTTAACGATTCCAAGGTACTTCGTATGTCTTACGTCCTTAATTATATTCTCACTATTAAGTATGATATTGTGGAAGGATGGTCTGTTTGCATTTGTAAGTGAGAAGGCTATGTAGTTAGTTTTAGTAAAATTTAGTGAAAATTTGAATGAATCCAACCAGTGTTTGACATTGTTTAGACCGACAGTTACTTTCATTTTGGTCTCATCCCATGTACTTCCTCTGAAAATTAGAACCGTGTCATCAGCGTAAGAAACAATCTTGCCATCAATTCCCAACTCGAGTAAAGAATTCACATATGAAATAAATCGTATAGGCCCCAATATGGTTCCCTGTGGAAGACCAATTTTTATTTTAGACGGTTGGCTAAAGGTGTCATTTATTCTGAGATATTGGTCTCGATCAGATAAATAATTTGCAAAAAGTTCCAGCACTTTATCTCGAATTCCGTAGTGTAATAAAACATCCAGTAGTTTCTTGTGTGGTACTGTGTCGAAGGCCTTTGCAAGATCTAAGAACACTGTAATTGTTTTTTATCATTGTTAAGATTACTTGTGATTTCTGATGTTAAAGAATACATTGCATCTACTGTGCTTGAACCCTCTGTAAAACCAAACTGGTCTCCCGATATAATATTATTATTTTTGTAAAATTTCATTAATCTGTCCTTCAGGCGTTTTTCAAAAGTCATTGCAAAATTATTTATCAAGCTAATTGGTCGATAATTCTGAATTTGGTTGTTTTCACCTGCTTTAAAAATAGGAGTAATTATTGATTCTTTAAAAAGTTTAGGTATTTTACTACTTTTGAAAATCAAATTAATGATATAGGACAAAGGTTTAACTATATGCTGGTGGACGTTCTTTATTAACTTTACTGAAACTTTATCTTTCCCTGAGGCACTATCATTTTTTAAGGATTAAATATGTTTTATAATTTCATTTTCCGATGTTGGTATTAAGCATAAGGATGAGAGAATGTTTCTATTTATCCCTGCTGGATTCTCTGGATATGCATATTTGTACCAATTTCAATAAAATATTTATTACAATAATTTGCCATATCAAGTGAATTTGAGTGGTCTTCATTCTTGTCATTCACTATTTTAAACCTGTTCTTTCTGGTCCGTTTTTTTTTCATTGGTCGCTTCTGATATTATCTTATAAATTTTTTTTATGTCATTCTTATTATGTAATATCTTACTATTATAATAGTCATATTTTTGCTTTTTTATTAACTTATTTAACATGTTCTTATATGATTTATATTCTATATCTAGTTCAAAGCTAAAGTTTTTATTAAGTTTTCTTTTTATCTCTATATTTTATTGAAGTAATTAGACCATTCGTTATCCATTCTTTATTTCTTTTATGTTTAAATCTTTGTAATTGTTGCATTGTGGCTTATTCCAAACAATTATTAAAAATATTATAAAACATACTAGTTGCTATATATATATATATATATATATATATATATATATATATATATATATATATATATATATATATATAGATACAGTATTCTCGACCGTGTTAATAGTAAATTACGTCACTAGTTTCAGGTGGGCGGTCTATGACTATTCAAACTTCACATTATCGTTTTGTATTTGTATTGAATACCTGTTAAGTGTAAAAATTGGGTTTGTCCTGAATGTGTATAATGTTGCTTTTATTGTCCTTGTTTTATATGTTCGACTAACTCTAACATTTATATATATATATATATATATATATATATATATATATATATATATATATATAATATATATTAAACCTAAATGCAATGGTTATAGAAAATTTCTATTATTTCTTGAGTATTGTAATGGCATACTCAAAAAAAAAACTATAGGACGCAATGGAATGGATAATATTTCTATTTGCATAACTATAGTCCTAATTTTATTTTAATATTCGAAACAAACATCTTGACTAACATAGCTATCAACATAAACAATATACTGTCCGTTTTCTGCTATACACAGTGTATATCGCACTTAAATGTTTGCCACAGCGTTTCAGACGGCGACAATATTATTAAGACTAATAATTTCTTCACGAATTTTTTATTTTAATTCATTTACAAAATAATTGTTCCGATTTTTATTCACTCTATTTTTAGATGTGCCCCATAAAAAATAATCTGAGGATGTCAAATCCGGATTTCGCGGCGGCCATGGAATCTCAACGTTACTATATATATATTTAAATTAAATTACTCGTTTAAAATTGCTCCTATATCTTCTCAACAGATTTTTTAAAAAGGTTTGTCTATTCAAACAGTGTTCAAAAAACACAGGTCCTATTATTCGGTCGTTTATGATAACACACCACACTTTAACACTTTGATGTCCTTTTAATTTGCTTTACCAAACGTTTATTTGCCTCAGAATAGTACGGAGTATTTTTTTTGTTATGAAAATATCGCCTCATCTCTCTAAAGGATTTTATTAAAAATCTCTCAAAATGTATGTCCATCATTAGCATACAAAAATCCAGTCTGGTCTGATAATCAGCCTCACTTCAAAATTAAACTGGAAGAAACTTATATAGCGATATTTTGTTTTCTTTCAATACTCGATGTATGCTGGTCATGGAAAAATTCAAACTCCTTTGTGCATCTTTTAAAGAGTTGGTAGGATATTCAATGAAATATAATAAAACCTCCATTTGAAAATCTTCAGAGACGACTAACGGGCTTTTTTCCTTTTTTGCTATATTTGAAAACTCCATGAGTTGATAAATCACGGCAAGTTTTGTCAAAAATTTTCTTGTTTGGTGTCCTTGCCAAGGGAGAAATATTCGGCGATACTCTCTTAATACAAGTGCCGGACTTTTATTATTTTCAGTGTAACAGTTATACAAATTTAGTCGCTCTTGACTTGAATATTGAGCTATTTTTTAAAATAGAGCAAGTAAACACCGATACAAGTAAACGTTTTTAAAGTTTAATTATTATTTTAAAATTAAATGATTATTGAAACAACAACCAATAAAAGCACTAATAAATTGAGAAACTATAAAATTTAAAACAAATAGTTATATTATTTATTCTATGGCCTCCTATAGTTTCTTTTTAAGTAGGGCCTCTGCAGCATCACAATATACAAGAAATAATTGAAATTTTATGTTAAATTTTAGATTTTTGCTATTTTTATAGTGATTTGAAAAATAGCTCCAGTTTAAAAAAAAACACATAACCTTAATTAACTCGGAAACTACGCAGAAAGCGACTATAGTTTAAATTGGTCACTTATGTTTATTTTTGGCGAGGAATCAAATAATAAACAAAACTACAGGGTGTCCCATTTTAAATTTTATAGTTGATGTCCCAGCAAAATTGGGACATCCTGTATACATGGAAACATTTAAAAGAATTTCAAATTTAAAGAAACTTTTCTATGAAACTTTTTTTCGTATCTATTACGGATTTCCAGACAGTATAGTGGATTACTTTTATGTGGAATACGGTGTACATAGCATAGACACTCACTACATAACGATCTATTTTGTGATTTATAAATTAAATACTAGATTGATGCTTAAAATGCTGACTAAAAAGGTTATTTAAGTATTTACTATTCATTTTTTGAGTCTATATTTGATATTTATTTATTCTTTCTCAGAAAATACATAATGGTACAGAATAGAATTTAAATATCGAAATAGTAACTCGTCCAGAATAATGTATAATATACTCATAACCCAGATAAAATTAATCGTGCTAAAATGAGAAACAATTATTAAAAAATTAGATGATATGTTTATTAGAAGAAATATCACTTTCAATCCCACTTCAAGCAATTTGTTTATATTCTTTCAGCTGATTGTCACATACAACCTAGTCTAAATTTAAAAAAAAACTTGTCTTTAATAATTCACATTGGAAATGACCTAGAGAAGGTTGATTATACTAAACGCCAGCTCGTTAGTATTGTATTACAAATTTATATATTCATGTGTGTTTTAATAACTTATGATCACTGTTCAGTGTTTACAGTTAATCCTGAATTTTTATAGACCGACATCTTATTGACCTGATTCGCTTGAGTTGACTTAACTACTAATAATAAATCGCAAAGAAACACGAACGATTACCTATAATTAAACATTTCTCTTGGTCTTAGTTGATTCTGCCACAAGTCGTTATCGAATTATGTTGCAATTAAAAACAATTGTGATGCAATATAAAAGTATTGCACGACGCTTTTATGCTTTTCCCAATTCTGATGCGATCTGATTCGAGTTTCTCGGCTCCCTCTCTCAACAAAAACAGCAAACACTTCAGACCTAGTGTCAGTCGGAAAAACTCACATCACCGATCAGTGTTCTGATTTTGTGAAGTAAATTATGTTTGTGAAAAAGCAGTCTTAGTATGTACGAATTAAGTTTTCAATATTTAATACAGATGGCATAGGCATTACCAAAAAATAAGACCCAATAGTGAAGCTATCTACCCGAAATTTCCTATTTCCTAGCGGAACAAAAATATAATTTCTTCGTTTTTAAATTTCCGTTAAAACTGCTCTGGTTTCAGACCTCTATGTGCAATACTCTTCAAAACAATAAAAACCACATGACATTAAGAATTTTCGGATTGTCTTCATAATTTTTTCATCTTAGGTCTTTATGTCTAATCGTTCGGTTAAAAATGGCAATTTATTTTTTTATGTTTTACATATTTATTTTTTATAATTAAATGAGGAGAGAAAAACGATTATACTCAATTGAAAAACCAAAATTGTGCAAAAACTTAGTTTTAATAAAATACGTTATATATGTGTATATATATATATATATATATATATATATATATATATATATATATATATATATGCGAAGATTAAATGGGAAAAGTTTTAGAGGAAACTGAGCGCATTTGATACCCGGCTTTAGATTTACGATCGGTCAATTGGTTTTGGAAATATCGGCGTTTTTCGCTAGTAAACCCAAAACGGTGAATTTGACAGCTGTCAAAATATAACATTATTGAGCCACTTTTTTAAGACGAATGAGATGGCGTGTACGACATGTCTCCATCGTATTTTGCTATCCCGCAACCCGCCTCCGCTTTCATTTTTCTTATGGCCGCCATAATGGATTTTTGGATTTTTGGAAAGAGCCTAAAATTGCCAGTCTAGTGATGTGTCACAAGTGCATAAAGGATTTGAATATCATCGAAATATGACACTTCGTATAGCTATGTTTCAATTTTTTCTAAGGGGGCACTGATTTGTTTCTAACAAAAGTGGGCTTTGACTTTTACGTTAAATAATTCAAAGTATCAAAGTTGTGTTTTAATAAGTAGTACGCTCTTCTCTCAACAAAATTATAAATCTGATATACAAATTGTCGCGACCTGTTGAAAATGGCAGGTATTCCCTATTCAAATAAAGAAAAGTTTGACATGTTAGCGCTGTACTTGCAGTCACACAGAAACGCCGACATTACCTCAGCAAGGTATTTGGAGATGTACCTAGAACGATGTGACAAAATCAACGATACAGAGAGTGTTAACAAAAGAATAATTACTATCCATAGAAACCCACAATAGTTTAAGAATTTAAGGACACTGATTTTGCAAGGCGACTACCCTTCTGTGAGTGGTATACTAGGAAGTGTAATGAAATTCCCGATTTTGTAAATCATGTCTTGTGGTCCGATAAGGGTAGGTTTACGAAGTTTTTAATAGGCACAACAATCATCATTGGGCTGTGGGAAGTGGCAGAGAGACGTCTACAGACCAGATTTGGAAGTAACGTTTGGTGTAGGGTCATTGGTAATTTAATCTAACTTACCTTTTTTAATTGGGAACCTATTTATAAATTATTATACATCAGGAAATCGACTTATAGGACAATTTTCGTTTGACTACAATCTCAACGGACAGAGATACCTAAAGCTTTTGAGAAACTAGGTTGTACCGGCTACCAGAACCAACCAGAACAGGATGAATTTCCGGCTCACAACACCATTTAAGTCAGGAACGTCTTAGAGAGCAGTTTGGCGAAAGAATTGTTTCCTTAAATGGTCCAGTATCTTGGCCTCCTAGATCCCCTGACCTCTCGCTCTTGGATTTCTACCTCTGGAGTCACACGAAGAATGAGGTCTATGAATTTGATCCCCCTGCGACTATAGAAATCCTGAGAAAAAGAGTTTTGGACACATTTAGAACTATAAACGGAAATACACTTGCCAGGGTTGTACGAAAAACAGTCACCAATTGTCAGAAGTATTTTGATGCACATGGACGTCATTTTGCAAGTCTGTAAATTAATGTAACCCAGGTACGAAATAGTTAAGAACTTATTTAGATTTTTTTAGTCGTTACTTACGTTCATGTCGTATTGAAAAATTCAATGCGTTTGTTACATTATTTATTAATGTAATCTTGTGACAAATAAATCATGGCCTCCTTAGAAAAAATTGAGACCTAACGTTAGGAAGTGTGAAATTTCGATGATTCTCACATCTTTTATGTGAGACATCACTAGATTGGAAATTTTACGGTCTTTCCAAAAATCAAAAAATCTAATAAGGAAAATGAAAGTTTAGACGGGTTGCGGGATAAGAAAAGACGATGGATACATATCGTATACGCCATCTTATTCGTCTTAAATGAGTGTCCAAATAATGTCACATTTTGACAGCTGTCAGATTTACCGTTTTGGATTTAGTGGCGAAAAACGAAATCCGTCATTTTCGGTTTTTCGCCGATATTTCCAAAACCAACTAACCAATCTTAAATCTGAAGCCGGATATCGGATGCGCTAAGTTTCCTCTAAGACGTTTCTTATTTAACCTTTACTGTAAGTATAATAAGAGCCGAGATATCTATATAGAGATGCGAATCTGGGACATACTGTATATTAAATTAAATTAAATAGAATTTCTTATTTAAAAAATAATTGTTAAACAGAATAAAAAATCAACATTTAAAAATAACACCCAATTTGAATGGTTTTTACAAAACTACGACTGATTTTTCAAATTGAGATTTTAACTTAAAAAAGACCTAAAATTTGGTATGCTTGTTTGTGGCCACTAGAAGCATCTTTTCACAAGATTTTATTTTTTGTATTTTATTAAAGTTCAATAAACACAACTAAAATGTTTTTTTTTTGTTGTGTAAGATATGTATTGGACAGAGAGCTCCGAAATCGGGACTGTTCTGTCGAAAGTTTGAAAACATAAAATGTCTTTTTTTGGATTACGCTCGAAGCATTAGAAACCGCTATATTTAAATCTATCTTAGAAAAACAATAATTATCAAAAACGCCATTTTTCTACCAAATTGCTTCCGAACGTTATGCATTGCAAAAACTCGGGCTTCTTTTATCTTGTAGTCCTACCATCCCATCAACATGTTCGTGCCAAAAAAAAGGAAAAAACAGTTACTTTCGGCGAAAACTTCAGCTAGATTGATTGACTGTAATAAAACTTGTTTTTTTTCAGCAACTTAATCAGACAATGCACATAGTGAACGAATTCTCTGGGTTTTAAGGATTAATTTAAAATTTTAGGTAAAAAAAAATAGAAATATATTCTAAAAAAAAATTCTAGTATACACTAGAAACAATAAAATTTTTCCGAAACGAAAATTATTAGTATTATTTTATTTAAAACATTTATATTTCTTATGGTCTTGTTATAATGTTAAATATTTAAAAGATGGTGATAATATTTATTTAATATGTTTCAAAAAGACTAACAGCTACGTTTGCTCTAGTTTTCTGTTTATTTCGTTTTCTTAGCTATTCTTAACTGATAAATTAAAAAATATTTACTAAAAATCCTTCTAAAAATCTTAGAATTTCAGCAGAATTTCCTGGGAATCAGTGCTTTTCATGAAATTACGTGTAAAATGAGGTTTTTGTGTAAAACATTATGTAGGTGATTTATCGGCCGTTCTTTCTTTCTTACCTTTCAATACGGAGTCGGCTGCCACTTTTCTGCTTTCAGCACAATTCTCCAGCCCAATAGATAACGACCACGGGTTGAGGAGCGAGTGCTCTCCGTATATCGTTGAACGATACTATTATTTTTTATTTTGAAAAGGCACATTGTTGGCATTCAGCGGCGTTATTATAGATAAGCAGAAGAGCGCGAAGCGCCCCCCCCTCTGATGCCAGGGGGGCCCTTGAACAGTGATGGGACTACCATAAAGCAAAAGGGACCAGTGCGGGGGTTCTGCTTGTGCTAGATGTCAGGTTCATCAGTTCTTTTCCGGCACTGTTTTTAGAGGGTTACATTTGTTTATAAAAGAAATTAGTCATCAGTTATTTTCTGTATGTATATAGGGACCCCTTTGTCGAATTCTGCAGAGGGAGGGGGACAAAAAGTGATGGATAACAATTTTTCTAATTCAATTTCACAGTTTCTTAAACTGATTTTAACTTCCGTATTTTTAATGGGACATCCTTTACTGCATGCACATTATAGTAAAATATATTATAATGTGGTTTGCAATGCAACGCTTTGGATTTATTGGCATATTCAGCTTTCGATCAATTTTCAAATTAGGTTAAGACACAGCTTATACCGCTAAGCGAATGGCAGTATAAACTGTGGTTAAGAACAGCACTTTTAAGGTTTTTAAAATTACGCTCTTACAAATAATGAAGGACTTATGTTCTTATGTTTTAAACCTGAAGAACAGTTACAATGTTGACCATTGTATAGTGTATATTATGTTAAATACGATTAGATTATTTAAAACAAGGATTTACTAATAACCGTTTTGGACTTGACATTCATCTTCAGCTCGTAACAAATTTTATCATATAAAAAATTGCTTATAACCAGTTACACGATGAAAAACTGGAAAATTTGCGATTATTCAGCCGTGTAGGAGTAACTCTCATTTGATACAAAACCAAACAAGAGGTTATTTAAGGTCTGAGTTTTATTAAAAGCATATTTTTACATATCAAATAAATTTTATTAAACGTTTAGGATGAATATATATATATATATATATATATATATATATATATATATATATATATATATATATATATATATATATATATATATATATATATATATATCCGTTCTGAAAATAACAGTTTTGGACTTGCCAAAATCACATTTGGCATTTTCAGCTTTCTTTCTCGTGTCCGAATAGAGACAAATTTTATCACAGGTTAAAAAATGCTGTTGTTGTTATAATTGCGCTTGAGATTTTACGGTTTTAGATTTGAAAAACTGTTGAGAAAATTTAAATCGCCTTGCTTTTCAATTTCTATGGCTTCTCGGATTATTCTGGTCTTATAATGTTCTATTTGATACAAAACCTGATGAAAAAAAGGTTATTTATTTCTGATGCTGAGTTTATTCTTATTAAAAGCATATTTTTACGTACATTTCAAATAAATTTTATTAAACTTGTTATTGTTTGTATGAATTCTTCCGATATATAATATATTTTTTGTTGTTCGTTTTATCATATAGCTTTCTCTATGGTGCGATTTGTGTAGCCATTTTTCTTTAAAGCACTAGATATTATAAAGTAATCTAGATATTAGAGTATTTGCCACAGCTTGAATTTGTGCTGGGTGATGATGTGATTTTGCATTTAAATAATCCGAGAAGCCATAGAAATCGAAAAGCAAGGCGATTTAAATAAAAGGGACGAATCATTGAAACTACCAACAGTATGGAAGACAATAATAGACAAATCTAAAATCGCAAAAACTCAAGCGCAATATATATATATATATATATATATATATATATATATATATATATATATATATATATATATATATATATATATATATATATTTTATTTTTCACACTGTGTTTGTGTAAAAATAAACACATATATATATATATATATATATATATATATATATATATATATATATATATATGTAAGATATATAAGATGTAATACTTTCAAACTTAATTCAATTCATAACTCTTAATTATTTATTACTGCATTTTAACTTAATTATGATAAAATTATTTGAAAACAAAACAATAATTACCTATCTTACTTAAAACTTAAGTTAGGAAAAACAAAAGAAAAATAAAATTTTTAAAATTAGCACATGTTCGTTATTCTTCTAATAGGGTTCATAGGAATCATGGGCTTCTTTGCAAATTTCGAAAAGTTAAATCGATTGACGTACGAAGCCTCGTTACAGACTGATATCGTGTTTTATATTTTATTTTGAATGCATCACCATAAGAAAAAATCTAAAATCGAAAGATCCGGATATCGAGGGGGCCATCTTACAGGTCCGTGGGTACCAATCCATTTTTGATGAAAGTTATCGTCTAAAATGCCCCTAAAAGCGCAAAGTTGTGGCTTGGGGCACCGTCTTGTTCATGATAAACGGCATTTGAAAGTGCCAATGGAATATTTTCCATCGGTTGTCGAATAACTTCCTCAAGAATGTCTAGGCATAACGAGACCTCCTTCAAAAATTGTATAAACTGTGCGCCTTCCAAAAATGAAACACGAGATTTCAACCCCAAAGAGTCCTTCTCCTTGAAAAATTAAATGATGATTTTCTGCAGACCAGTTCCTTGTATTTTGGCGATTGAATATTCCCGCACTCGAAAAATAAGATTCATCGGACATCACGGACAACGTCAAAACGGGCAAATATATCTCGGAAAGGCTTTCTCTCTTGATATCTAATTTGAACAAAAAGGATTCCTAAGATATTATCCTAAACATAAATATAATTCCGAAGCTTCTTGGGAATTTTCATTAGATTGTATGAAACAAAAAAACATATCATACTTTTCATAATTTTTGTATACCGCTATATTTGTAAAAAGAGTAAATTAAATATAGTACCTATATAGTTAAATAGAAACACCAAAACCACGAAATATTTCAATAATAATCAAAAACTGACAAAACTGCGATAGTTTTTGACAGTTTACTTTTTGTTCCAAACAAATTAGCCATAGCATTAATGGAACACAAAAGAAAATTTTAGAAAATCTCGAATTTTGAACTTGTTTTTTTAAAATAACTGCATACACGTATATATTTTTGTCCCGTTTAAAAAATATAGTAGGGTCCGATAACTTTTTGACCTCACCCTTATTCATACTCATACTTATTCTGAAAGCAGCACTGAATTCTACGGAAAGTCATATAAGGAGCAGTTTTTGCCTTTTTGATAAGTTATCAGATAGTTGGGATACGAAGGATGCCTGAAAATGCAGCATGTTCAAAAATACTCTGTATCTCAAAGACCAAAAGAGCTACAAAAATAGCATCCTTCTATCATCAAAAATAAGGGAGATATTACGCAAAACAACTAAAAATGGGATATCCTGTACATAACCATACAAAAGATTGACAGTTACAAGTTATTAATTGGATATAGTTATTTTTGCTGAATAATAATTTGGTTACTCATGGCCATTAAAAAAGATCGTAATGAAATTTATCGATAACTCTACTAACCTTGTTTTTCCGGCTTTTGCAACAATCCAATAACAGAATAAATGGAACTAGATCACACTTTTGTCACAGTTCACAGTCAATTAATCATGGTCTTCTTCTCTCTAATAGTTAATGAAGCATACAAATTTAAATAAAGTCAAACAAAAAAATCTGCTACAAAACTAAAAGAAACTAGTCACAAATCGAAGGTATCAGAAAATAAACGCGTGAAATTCATAAGACAAATGGATGATATTGTTAGGAAACAAAATAGAGGTGTTTTCATAGGAAAAAAAGCGCGTTAAACTAATACGGAACCACAGAGTGCCGGTGCACTTTCATAAAGCGGACGAAGCGACACAGGCTACCGCGGACTTTACATGTATATGGGATTTCTTCATACTGAAGAACTGCATGGTTTTCTCGATAAGAGAAGGCCGAGTTGGTTTTACTCTCTCTCGTACGAACGTCGACCGTTCTTGGAAGAAATTGAAGAGAGTTCTGTCGCCTTGCCTGTAGGCAATTTTTTTTTTAGATTGTCGGTTCTGTTTTGAGAAATTGCCTCGCCTTTGTATCTAAACATGTGTTTGACGGGTTTGGCATTACTTTCTTTCTTCTTGCCTCTAGAGGAATAGTAAAGCAAGTGGATCTAAAAATTTGAAGATACATCTATAATATTTGTACTATCGATATGAAAGTATTTGGAAAACATGTATAGATAAGTACAGCAGGTGACCAAAAAATTGCTAATCAGTCTTTCATTTTCTTTGTAAGTAACACACCGATCTGAAATATAGGTTTTATGGTAGTTCCAGAATATCGCACACTATTTAACCGGAAACCTTGCCAATTTTGTCATTTTTAATAGACTACCCTGTATATTTCTAATAATAAAACATATTAGAGCTTATGAGAAAATGGCGAATGAAAATATCGATTAAAAATTTTTCTATTTCACTATTCGACCAATGATTGTTAACAAGATCTAACAAAGACTTGCTAGTTAAAGAAACATGCTTTTTTACAAACCGATATAAACCTCATTGTCATGAGAATGAAAGTATATATAGACAGCCTCTATATACAGATAAAATTAAAGTACTTAGAAATGCTAAGGAGTATTAAAAACAATAAAAACATGAAAAATATAAAAGTAATTACTAAATAGAAAAAAGACAATTAAATGTATAGATTGTACAGGGTGCCCCATTTTGTGAAATTTGCGGAGTATCTCCGTTATTTTTATAAATATAAAGTTGCGGTTTTCGCGACAGTGTGCTACTTTTTCATAAAACTAAAGACGCCGTTAATAAAATTATCAAAGCCCTTTTAGTTTTTAAGATACAGTGCTAAATTAAAAATGTTGCAATTTCAGGCACCCTTCGTATCTCAACTATCACATAACTTATCAGAAATGTGAAAACTGTCTCTTATATAACTTTTCCCGTAGAACTTAATTCCGCCTCCGGAATTAGTATACAGGGTCAGATCAAAAAGTTATAGGACTCTACTTTATTTTTTTAAATGGAAAACCCTGTATATTTATAGACTATAAAATTTGTTCTTTTTTTTTGTTTTCAAACATATATAATAGTATGCAATTTTTCTCAGAAACAGGCAAATAAATGCAATTTTCTGAATTAAATACATAATTTAATAGTAGACAATGAATAACAATAATAAACAATTGAAAGTTACATATTGTTAACGAAGAATTGAAAATTTTCTTATATAAAAATACCTATTGACTTTTAATAACAGTAAGTTTGTAACAACAGTTTTATAGCAGAAAGTAACAATATAGCAAACACAAAAAATAACATTATTAAAAAAAAAACAAATTTTTAAAGGTGATGTTTAAATTGACACCATTTTTTCTAATGCAAAATTGGCACATTTTTGTAATTCGTTAGCGTTAAAAAGAACCATTGGTCTCATTCGCAGAATTCAAAAGGCTAAATGAATTGCCTCTCGAAGTTCTGCTATGCCGTCATATGGTGCTTTATATACCTCATTTTGTATATAGCCCCATTAAAAAAATCTAAAATTGAGAGATCTGTAGATCGTTGAGGCCATCTAACAGGTCCGTTGGTACCTATCCATCTTTGAGGAAAGTTATTACCAAGAAATTCCCTTAGGAGCCTAGAGTTGTGACTTAGGGTACCATCTTGTTGTAGGTAAACATAATTATATTGGGCTAATGGAATATTTTCGAGCAGTTCTGGAATAATTTCCTTATTTAGGACGCAGGTGAACAAATGATCCGTGCTCAACTAAATTTGCTTTTAAACAAGCAAATATCTCAAAGTACGCAAAAATACCCAAAATGAGACACCCTGTGCATATACATACAAGCTCCCATTACACAATCATACAAATATATTCCGACCGACACAAAAAGACATAGTTCTAGTTACAAGTTCAAAACAAACAAGTTAAAACTGATCAAAATATTCTCTAACATTATAATATGTCGATCAAATTAAAATTTTTGTTAGTTTTATTTGTAAATTTGTTAAAAGTTTGTATATTTTTATATTAACAGGCAGATTATTGAACACATTTTTTCCATTATATATAAAGCAACTGTATTCTAGTAGGTGCTGGGATTGGCCAAGGAATATTTTGAATCTGCCTAGTATTATACGCTCTTTCAGTTGTCAAATGCTTATATTTCTTAAAAACCATGTGAGCAGACTCCACAATATATAGACTTGGAACGGTCATTATTTTCTCTTATAACGGCTTAGAAGAGTCTCTTTTTCGTATGCCAAACATAAAACGTAAATATCTTTTTTGCAACACAAATGAGTTGAACAAGTAAGCACTGCACCCACCCAAGAAGTAAATCTCATACCGCAAATCAAGAGCGTAGTATGCCATTCTTACAGCATATTGTTCTAATTCATTAGCTATCATTCTTAATGCGTAGCAGTTAGAAGGCAGTGCTTTAATATGAACATTAAAATTAAAGGAATTGTCTATATAAAGTCCCAGGAACTTTACTACTGAACCAAGACCTGTCAACTGAATTGTTGATAATAATGTACATGTTAAGGTTGGTATATTTGTTTTTGTTACGTTGAAAGTCAATAAATTACTGTATATACTTTACTACACCTATCTTAACACAACAGATTTGCGCCACAAAAATCATCTATAAGTGTAAGTGTGGGACATCACAGTTAACACTGATATTATTTCAGTATTTCCTGCTTGATACAGTTAAATGCATTTGTCAAATCACAGAACACAGTTATATGATACCGTTAAAGTATTCGTTCAAGCTTCATAAATCTTAAAATTCGGTCCATAATCAAAAATCTGTTTTGGCAAACATAGTATTTCCCCAGATATGTATGCACTTCGATGGTATTCTCAAGTTGAGGTTTAGATGCAAATAAATTATAATAAAGTTGTCGTATGTTGCCGTCTTTATAAAATATTAGTTTATTAAAATTGCAAAAAGTGAAAAACTAGCGACAAGGTCTAGTCACGTTCAAAGTAAGATGAAAAGGTTACGGAAAAAACTTCCTGCACGTTCGCAAAAAAATGTGTTATATATATTACATTTCGTTTAAAAACCGGTGTAAAGGAAAAAATTGCTTATGTATGCAAAGAAAGAAAATAAATTTGCTTTATTTTACATTTTTTTAAAAACGATGAACGTTATGGAAATAAAAATATATTTACATTTTTAATGAGCTCTGGTATTCTCGGGCTACCCTGTATAGAATATACAAAAAGAACGAATTAGACATATTTCACCATTTGTTTTTTTTTTTAAGATATTTTCGTTTTTTTTAAGATTCATATTTCTAGGGCTACACTGTAAAAATGTTTTTATATACAAAATTATAAAGAAATTTGACCGATATTACTATTTTCTAACCATGCTGTATATAAAAAAAACAAAATTTGACGTGTTTTATTGTTTCCTAACTAAGCTAAATGCTTCTGAAATGCAATATATCAAGTGGTATATCTATAGTAGAAAAAGATACTTGTATTTACAACCAATTAAAGAAGTTAACATATTTTGCCGTTTTTTTTTTTAATTTTCAGGGGTTTGCCTCTTGCTTTTTCGGCCAACCTGTATACTGAACAAAAATTATTTTGTATATAAAAAAATAAAATAAATTTTACGTGTTTCGCCATTTTATCGGAATATACATTTTTTTTTAAGTATATATAATTGAAAAAATTAAAATGTTTACGCCAATGACTTCAGTGTCAGTTATCGGTTTCTCAGCATTCTAAAAATATGATTTTTTTACGTTTTCATAACCCTTAACATAATAAAGATCTACGCTCATGACACCCAAAACCCAACCCCGTGTGCCACTGACCTAGACTATTTTTCGGTAAACATTAAAACCAATCGGTTTGAACGTTTTTAAATTCTCTTTCGATAATATTTCTTAAATGTCTGTTTCGACGCCACTGTTTCTTTAACGAGAATTTTTTTATATCACACAAAGATTCTTTATTTAATTTGTAACAAAAACTTTTTTGATTTTTTTACAAATAAATGCCTTTTTTGAAATATTAACTATAAGTTATGATATAGGTAAGGATAAAATTTTAATTTATTTTATCGTTCAATTAATCAAAATTGTAAGTTGCCGTTATTTCCCAAACAATACGTTTTTTTAAAAAATGTAAACTTTAGCTATGTATTACAAAGTAAATGACGATGACATATTTTTAAAAAAGTCAGCTCCTTGGAACATAAAAATTAAATAAAAGGACGTGAATATATCGGTCATTGTTTAAATTAAAATGGTATAAGTTGACTGAAAAAAAGAACACACTGTTTTTTTTTGTTGGTGTTTAGTGGACAACATGGAACTGTTTTACAAGGTCTTATTTAATATCACTTTCCTGCCTGCTATATACAGTTTGTATAATATCTATCTGTCCAGATTATTTATGTCATTCATAGTAAGTCGATTCTGAGCTACCTGTGCCTACTCAATCAGCATGAAATTTATTTAGTCAACTATTTACTAATTATTATTAAACGTTTTTCATTCAAAAAGTTTCTTTTTGTATTAGTTATTGTAAATTCTAACCGAATAAATTTCTTTCATAAAAAATCGGTAAATTTCCTTTACCTGGAACTTCTCTCGTTATGAATCTTTGCTTTCATTAGGAATAGTGAAGTGTTACCCGATTTAGTTCAGTACATAGTCATTTAGTAACACATATATAATGTCTTTTAAAACATTTTTATTCGCCGCCATTTTGTTAGATTATATTGGATTTCTACCAATATTTTACCAGTTTCTATTTTGGCAATAATTTAAAATAAATCCAATAAGTAATTTTCACATTAACACACACCGCCATTGTGTTACATCATGTTGCATTCATACCAGTTTATTCCTAAATCGTATTTAATTTTTCTGCAAAATTTAAAGCCAATTTATAAAGATTTTATTGGTTTTTTACCAAAATATTACCAGGACATAAGGTCATTCCCATATGACCCTTAAGTTTTGATCAAAATTTAAAGTCACTCATAAACAGTTCTTAAGCTATGCCGTAAACTGACAGAGAGACAAACCGGCAGACGGACCGACGGAATTGATAAAACATATTTTTTGGCATCTATTATAAATATTTTAATGAGCCGCACTTTTGTTCCGGTATCTTGGATTAGTACCACGGTTTTACTAGTGCTTCTGTGTACCACAATTATTTATGGCACAGAATTTGAAATCAGTCCATTAAGTAGTATTTCAGGCTGAAATTTTAAATATTTTACTAAGCCGCGATTTTGTTTCGCGCATTCCTACATAATACTTGAATTTTGTGCAAAATTTGAGACAAATTGTATAAGTAGTTTTTTAGTAAAAATTTTTTTAAAATTTCACCAAGCCGCCAATTTGTTTTGTCGTATTGGATTTTTACCAAAATATTACCAGGTCATCACCCACATGACCCTTAATTTTTACCAAAATTTGAAGTCAATCGGGTAAGTAGTTTTTTAGCTATGCCGCAAAGAGACAGACCGACAGACAGACAGAGTAAAGATTTGAAAAAATCTCGGTGGGTGATTTTTTTACGGTTACAATAATTCGCTCTTACGAGGGAAGTAAAAACATTCATTACAAGAAAAGATAGAGATAAAGACGATTTGCCAATGTTTAATAATATGGCTCTGCTAAACAATAAAACAATTTGCCTCAAGCATTCACAAGACAAATAATGATGGTTATAAGATTTAGTAAAACTTTTATATGCAAAGAAAATAAATGAACAGGTAGCGAATTATACTACCTACAGTCGACTAAAAAATAAGTAGAATTAAATAGAAAATTTGATTTAATAACGTCTACTACTATCGACCAAAAAAACTAACGATCGAAATATTTCTTCGTTAATGACCACCGTATCCCATACGCACAATTTCGTGGTGCCATTGACATTGGATACCTATGTAGGTCATATTTGCTTGTGATTAACTGGGGCATCTTTAATTAGCAATTAAATTTGCTAATTGATACCGGACTGCTTAATGTACATAATATTAGTATTAATTAACGTTTAACAAAAATGGCGCTTATCTATTTCAGATGTCCAAGGCTTTTTCCGAAAGTGTTTAGATCTTCCTACATTTAGAGCTTTGTACCGTCTTTTTACTGTTAAATATATCTTATGGCTTTTGGAGATCATTAGGCATATTTAGCAGTTACACGAACATCTGGTGCTGTTTTTTTTATTTATTTTTAAGTTACATTTACAATGGCAAAAATAGAATATTCTTTATTTCTGTAATGCGAAAAGAAGTGGACCTTTATATTCATAACACTTAGGTTCCTTACATATTGCTATGGAAATATCATTTAACCCTGGCCATTAACAAGCCTTTTCATAGAAAACAATTGATGACATTATTTCCTGAACCTTTGGATATTTTAAACTCACATAAAAAAATTCGATATTTTTTGGTGTGAAATGGACATTAATGTAAATAAATCTAAATTATTATTATTTGGTCCAAAAAATTCACTCATGAAAGTCGTTCGTTTCGTTAGTTCAATGAGAAATCTTGGTGTTATTTTTGATCAAAATTTAAATTTTAATTATCATATAAAAAATCGTTAAAAATACATATTTTTTACTAAGAATTTTTATACAATTTTAAAGATTTTTTAAATACTAACACTAAACTAAAACTTTTTGATGCTCTCCAATTTTTAATACATTTAAATTAACTAAATCAGAATTTAGACGCGAAATCCACTTATCTTTTGTTATTCAAAAAATAATTTTAAACAAATTTCCTAATTATTTATACACAAAAATCGGTAACTTTACTTTACCCGGAAGTTCCCTCGTTATAATTCTTTTCCATTTTTTGCTTTGTTCCATCATATTAGATTCCTACCAATATTTTACCACTTTCTACCTATGCTATACTTGATTTTTGTAGTTGTTAAATTAAATGTGACATTTTCACATTTAATTTTTCTGCAAGATTTAAAGTCAATTGAACAAGATTTTTTTACATTCATTTTTTAAAAATTTTATTTGGTCGCTATTTTGTTTCGCTATTTTAAAGTCGTAAATTTGTAGTTATCATGTTATCTCTATATCACACTTAATTCTTGCACAAAAATTGAAATTAATTTAATAAATAATATTTTCAGGCTGATTTTTAAATATTTTGTTAAGCCGCTATTTTGTTTTGCTATCTTGGATTTATATCAAAATGTTACCAGGTCATTCCTATATAATATTTGATTTTTGTGCAAAATTTAAGGTAAATTGGATAATTAGTCTCTTTATAATAATATTTGTTTTAGATTTTTAAACGATCCTCTTGTTGTTATGTTAGAGTGGTGTATTATTTGGGGTTAGGATCCAGTAAAAAAAAAAGTTTTTTTTAAATTGTCGACGTTTGGCCACTTTATTGTTACATCCTCAGGACACATATAGATTCTATATCCTGCTTGAAACCAATTTTGTATAGTCTTTACCTACTCCGTTCGTCCGCAGATATTTCCTAACCCCAAATAATACACCACTCTAACATAACAACAAGATGATCGTTAACGAAAACCATTTAGAAACTTAATATCTGGGAAACATCTTTAGACCAATGGAGTAGGTAAAGACTGATAATATGGATTTCATGCAGGATATAAAATCTATGTGTCCCGAGGATGTAACATTAAAGTTGCGAAACGTCGACAATTTAAAAAAAAAAGACTTTTTTTCTTTACTGGATCCTAACCCCAAATAATACACCACTCTAACATAATAACAAGAGGATCGTTAACGAAAACCATTTAGAAATTAATATCTGGGAAATATCTGCGGACAAACGGAGCAGGTAAAGACTGATAATATGGGTTTTATGCAGGATATAGAATCTCTTTATGTGTCCTGAGGATGCAACAATAACGTTGCCAAACTTGGACAATTTAAAAAAAGGATTTTTTTAAATTGTATTTATACCAAAATATTATAGATCATACCATATGATCCTTAATTTTGTATCAAAAGTTGAAGACAATCAGGTAAGTAGTCTTTAAGCTATGCTGCGAACTGGCAGGCAGCAGACAGACAGACAGATCGACAGATGGACCGAGGGAATTGATAAAGCATATTTTTTTACATCTAGGGACCCTAAAACGTAAAGATATGTAAAACCTGAGAGGGTGATCCTTTCATGGTTACGAACATTTTATTTGGCCGTAATTTTGTTCGGCCATCTTGAATTAGTACCACAATTTTACTAGTTGATTGCGATACCACATATAGTTATGGCAAACAATTTGACATAAAACCATTAAACAGATTTTTCATGCCGAATTTTTAAATATTTTATCAAGCCCCCATTTTGTTCCGCCATCTTGGATTCTTACCAAAATGTTACAAGTTGATTCCAACATAATACTTGATGTTTGTGCAAAATTTGAGATAAATTGGATAAGCAGCTTTTTAATAATGTTTTTAACATTTCACTAGGTCGCCCTTGTGTTTCGCCATATTGGATTTTTACAAAAATGTTAGTCGTGCAACCTCATATGACCCTCAATTTTTAATCAAAATTTGAAGTCAATCGAGTAAGTAGTTTTTTTAGTTATGCCGTGTATAGACAGACAGACAGACCGACGAAATTGAGAAATCAGTGTTTCTCGGAGGGCGATTTTTTCACGATTACAATACTTCCCTTTTACGAGGGAAGTAAAAGTTCAATTTCGAAATAATATTCATAATTTAAATACTAGAAATCAAAATACCTTGGAAATTCCTGTTTATCAAAAAGAAAAATATAAATCATCTTTTAAGTATATATGTTCTATAATTAATAACATTCCTTATGAAATAAAAAAATCTCAAAGAAGAATCATTTAAAAAACATGTCAAACGTGAGGTAGGATTCGAAGACTGATTACTATGCCATCTAGTAGGTTACCTTTTATCTGATTTTAGTTAGTTTCTATGTAGATAATTTTAAATTGGAATATTTTTATTTTCATTTATATGTATTACCTGGCACAAATAAATAATTTAAAAATACCTTTTTTCTTTTTCGATCAATTTCATTATTTTTTTTACAATTGTGTAATACAATTAATTAAGTTTTCTACATGTCAGGTCATTTTATACATACATATAATACCTTAAATTCAAAATACCCTGTATAATAGCGTTATATTTTATTTCGACTCGTATTCACTAAAAGAAGTTAAAATTTAGACCAGGTCTGTCTTGACGGTTATATGTTTAAGATTACATATACAACGAGGAACCAATAAAATTATTGGTTCCATAACATAACTGGCGAGCTAAGAGTTTTGTCATAATGTTACTTTAATTGCTTATCAGAGCTTAATGAGCTGAAAATTCCACAGAATTTTTAAACTAGGATTTTAAAATAGGGGTCGTAATACACTTAATTAAAAACAAAAAGATCAATAAGACCGGTAAAAAAAATAAAAACTTATTGCGTATCAAAAATAACTGAAAATTTTACTATTCGTCTTTTGTTGTCCAGGTCTAATTGAGGGAAAGCAAAATGAGTTTTGGTACATCAAATTTGTTCTGCTCTATTTTATTTATTTAGCTTATAAAAGACAGTTTCCTTACTTACCTGAGGAACATGTCCATAAGGGTGAGCATCTCATCATCTTTTTCGAATAAAAACCAATTTGATGTCTCGAAAAAATATTGTAACGCCTCGGTATCCTTAACGGGCACATCTAAAGTTTTTATTCCGTTTTTATTTTTAAGCTTACATCTAGTTTTTTTAGGAAGTTTCATATATTTTAGACTATACTTCATGTTGTATGTCATATTTTCTGTAGAAATCAGCATATACCATACAGTGAGTTTTAGATTCAATATTTACTTTTATTTATATTATTATTATTATTATTAATATTATCATAACTATTACGATTACGTGCTGCTTCATGTAGTTATGATAGTATACTGTAAGGTTCAATATTACTAATTCTGTGTTTACTAAATGCAACTCTGCCTTAAAGACAATAAAATGTTTATGATAAAAAAATAACATTATTTTACAAATAATACAAATGATTGTATAGAAATGTTTGACATGTATTTAAGTAGTCCTAATTAAAACTGAATATAAATGAAAGTGAAATAGGTAAAAACTGAAATATTAAATATTTAATGAAGTAGGCATATAAATCAATATAAATTGAAAAAGCTTAAAATAAAAAAAAACTTGAAAAAGATAATTAAAGAGAACAAGAATAGTATACAGAACAAATGAACGTATACCAAATAAAATAAATTTTAGTGCTTGTAATTATTGTATATGATTGCATCTTATAAAATGCTCTAACTTTTATGATGTTTTTTCAATCGTTGAACATGTAAAATGCTATAAATTAAAAAAAGTTTTATTTATATTAAAATGACTTATTTTCTTTTCAATTCGTTTTATTTCTTGTAGCTATTTAATTCTTGCGGACGAATATTGAAAATTTTGATATTATAATAATACTGTCCACTTGTAACTAGATTTTTTTTATGCATTATATATCAACGTTCACTTGTCATTCATATTGAAGGCCGTCATGCTTTTTTATTGTTCCGAATATTTAGACAGTCGTTATACCTATTTGAAAAGTAAAAAATCTAGAAGCAAGGAATTTTTATTAAACAAGATAAAATATTTTGATTGATCCTTAAGACACATCTAGAAGCAATTATAATTAGGTACTTAAACATTCAAAACATAGTATCTTATTGTTTAATTTAATTTAAACCCACTGTATATACACATATTAAACAGATAATATAAATAGATTTTTTTAAAATCACAAAACCAATACAAAATTAAATTCACAGAAGTCGTAGCTACGTCACCTGTCATAAACTTTATTCGCGACAACGAAAACAACACTAGCATTTTTCCCGTAAATCGTTCTTTCCTTACCAAAAACATAAACACAGACTAAACCAGAAAATATTGTTTATTTTATATGTCGAAACTATAATTTCTCGTTAAAAATCTAAAAATTACATATTAGAACAATGATGTTGCGCAAAAAAATAATTCTTGCCGATGATGGGTAATTTTCCATTGCCACAACTTGCATTTATAGAAAACTTTAACGGAATTTGTAAGGTTTAATTAAGTTGTTCCAATATGTTGGTCAAGTTCATCAATTTCTTCACCAATTAATTAAACAATGATTAATACCAAAAATTCGTAATAGGAAGAAAGTATTGGAATCGTGAAAAAATCATCTTTTGAGATTTTTTCAGATCTTCACGTTTTAGGATCCCTCGATACAGAAAAATCTGTTTTCTCAATTATGTCGTTCTCTCTGTCGGTTTGTCTGTTTGGTCGCGGCATAGCAAAAAACTACTACTACCAACTGATCAAAATTATGGAGATGACATGGTAACATTTTGGTAAAAATCAAATGGGGCCGAGCAAAATAGTGGTCTAATAAAATGTCAAAAAATTATTTCGAAAAAACGGCTTATCCAATTTACCTCAAAATTTTGCACACACATAAAATGTGACATAGGACTAAATTGGCGGCCTAATTGAATGTTCAATATGAAAATATCAGAATCAAAAAACTACTTAACCAATCGAGAAATTTTGCACAATAAATCCCAGTGTGAAACAGGGGTGCACTGGTAAAATGTTGTTAATCCTATATGAGAAAATGCCATTACAGATTATATATATATATATATATATATATATATATATATATATATATATATATATATATATATATATATATATATATATATATATATATATATATATATATATATATATATATATATGTATATGTATATATATATATATATATATATATGTATATATATATATATATATATATATATATATATATATATATATATATATATATATATAGCCTCAAGACGAGCTGAAAGGCCTGTAACTTTTAAACTGATATTAGTTTAAAGGAGCGTCAAGTCAAGTCGATTTTTTGGTAAAATTGAAAGGCCTGTAACTTTTAAACTAAGACAGATATTATGTTGCGGTTTAAAGGAGATTTTTTTATTCTTAAGTCAGTATACCAGTACCAAAAGTTTTATAGAATTTTTTTTTCTTGATTTTTAGGCTCAATAAGTCAATATTAAAAAAGTGATTTCTCAGATTTTTGATATTTGCTTTATAGGGAATTCTACAGGGTGATTTCTGTCTTGTCTGTCATTTTCTACGCAATTTTCGACCCTATTTCTTGCAAATCTACGAAACCCCTAATACATGTTGGTGATTCTCCATTAACTAATAACGAATTTGCAATAGTCCCTTAAAAATCGAACCCAATTTCAGATTTATTTAGTTTTGGCTACCGATTAGAGTATAATTTTCAGTGGCGTAGTAAGTACTCGAAATAAGTACAAGTTTTGCAATTAGAAAATATTGACTTAACTAGCAGCAATATAACAAGAACAAGACAAAACAAAAAACACAATTAATTAATAACATAAACACAACAACAAACAAATAATTAAATAACAAACGAAACGATAGGTATTGTACTAATTACGGATTTAATATTGCGTAGGTCTACCACATTTGTTAATATCTTTTTGCACCTACGATGCATTGATCATACCAATTTACGAATAAAGTCTCTGGGCACATTATTCCAATCTTCCTCGATGACAACTTCTAACGCCTGAAGGTTTTCAGGAGGATTATCGCGACTTCTTATATTTAATTTTAGATAGCTCCAGACATGTTCGATAATGTTTAGATCTGGCGACTTTGGTCATAATCCGAGTTGTTGGAACAGATCTGTTATAATACGGGCTTTATGAGGGCGCGCATTATCTTGAATTTATAGAAATTCGTTTCCATAATCCATAGCAAATGGGGCCATAAAATTTTTAATTATTCTTGCATAAACTTCCGCATTGACTGTCTCGTTTGTCAAAAATAAGTCAGTCATTCCGTTAAAGTCTACTCCACCCCATATGTTAACACCCCCGTCTCCGAAAGCCTTTTCTTCTGCCATGTTGTGTTCAGCATACCGTTCGACCCTTTCCCGCCATACTCTTATTCTTCCCATCATTTTTGTACAAATTTACCCTGCTTTCATCTGTAAACATACAGTGGACCAAAAATCGACGATTAAACATAAGGGCGAAAGAGAGCAGGGCATTTAGATTCAAAATATCCCTGTATGTGGTTTTATCCCATTGCCAATGATTAAAAAGATTCTAATTTTGGTATTTTTTAATAAAATTGAATATTACATACACTAAAAAAGTTACGTTAAAAAACGAACAATCTGTAGATTTTTCAAAAAATTATTATGCTCATTTCGTAGCCACTGATCACCGTATATCAGGTGTCAAATTTAAATAATTTATCTGTAAACATGTGCACAGAGTGAAAAAAAATTTGGATTTTTTTAAGCTTTGACCCTCTGTATATTAGAAGAAATGCCCCGCACAAAAAAATATAATGAAACTCCTATTTATTTTGCTCAAAGAATAAGTGATTAATGGATTGGACCTCTTATTCGCGGACACCCTGTATAACAAACAAGTGTTAACAGGATTGTTAAGAAACTATCAAAAATAAGGATGTAAAAAGATGGTTTCAGCGAATTGTAATACGATAAAGCGATTGATGTAGCAGGAGTAGGAAAACAGATTTTAAAATCCATTTACATCGAGATTGCGCGTGCAATGCAAGCAAGCTGGTACAATTTGCATTGCATGGTGCCGATTTAAAGCAGGCATGTTATGTAAAGGCGCTTTTAGCTTATTATGTCTTTGCATTTAAAATTATGGTCTTTTACTAACCTTAAACCGTTCTGCCGTAGAACTCGATCAATTGTATTTTCACTTACATTAATCCATGATTTCTTAATTTCATTTGTTACTTATTATTGGATTATTTTGTACACTACGAACCAAATTTCTCTCGACATTACCATTTATTTTGACAGCAACACCTCCTCCATGTCTATACTCATGTAAACCATTTAGCTCAATTCTTTTTGATAAGCATACAATGGTACTTCGGCTTACATTGTATAAATTTGCAACTTCAACCTTTGACTTTCCTTCTTCTAGCAATCGAATACAATTATTTCTTTCTACAGTGGAAAGCCTGGGCGTTTTGAAATACAGATTTTTTCTCACAAATTACGAAATACCATCAAATTTTACAAAACAATTAAGTGACAGATTGAAAATGTTTTTTAGTCTTTTGTTTTTTTTTGGTCATAGCCTACTAAATTTATAATGAATAACAATGTTGAAATCTGCCACTAAGCTAGTTTAAAATTTTCCGCCTGCGGAAAAGTTTCCCTTAAAAATTGTAGTGTTTTTACCGATCAAAATCGAGTACTACGACTATTTTGACAAAATCAGACGAAAAATATTTAAAAACACAGTTTGTTTTGTTTGTTTATTTTTTTTTTTAATAAATTGTGTTTTTTTGTTATCTTGATACATTGATGTATTAAAAGAATGCTAGTAAAGCCAATATCTTCTAAATACAAAAATTGTATATGTATATATATATATATATATATATATATATATATATATATATATATATATATATATATATATATATAAATTAACTGCCACTTGAAGTGGGTCAAGACGGTTTTTTGGAGGCCAGTAACATTTAAACTAAGACAGATATTAAGTTGCGGTTTAAAGGAGATTCTTAAGATTTTTGTCCTTAAGTCATACCCGAACTTTATTACAAAGTGTCATAAAGTCTTCTAGAGGTTGATAAACAAAGGTCGGTTGTTTTTGCACAACTTTGATTTTTAGGGTCAATAAGTCAATATCAAAAAAGTAACTTCCCAGTTTTTTTATATTTATTTTGTGGGGTATTCTACAGGATGTCATTTTCTGCGCAATTTTCGACCCTATTTCTTGCAAAGTTACGAAACCGCTAATAAATTTTGGTGATTCTTCATTACTTATGACGTTAGAAAAAAAAGCAAGTCAAATTTGTAGTCGAGTATTACCTCGAATTTTGGTATTTTCAACTTTAATTTGTTTAAAAGAGACTGGTTCTTTTTTATTTTTCACAAACTTTTTGGTACCTTGTGTCTATGCCTCGAAACGCTAAGAAACTATAGACGACGGTAGGGTGTTTTGCATGGGGTCACAATTTTGATAAATATTACATTACATTTTGCAGGCTATATTTTACTATCGAAAAATAAAAAGACCTTTTTAAAAAAATATATAGAATCAGGTCACTGGCGCACCACGGAGTCAAATTTTAATAAAAAAGGGTTAAAATTTCGAAACAATTATAAAAAAATAGACTAATTGCAAAAATATTTGTCTGTGGCCAGGTAAACACAATTGGGTACAAGACATTATCCTCAAAAAATGCCTTAGTTGAAAGTCATTGGCGTACGCTTAGGCAAATAATTATGAGCCAACGTTAGGTAATTACACGGTAGTTATTAACGCAAGTGATCAAATAGAACAGTTTTCTATGAATTTGCAATAGTTCTTTAAAAATCAATCCTAATTTCTGATTTATTTAGTTTTAGCTACCTATTAGAGTATAATTTTCAGTGGCCTAGTTAGTTTTCGAAATAAGTACAGGTTTTGCAATTAGATAATAGGCTTTACTCGCATTATTTTAATACAACAATGTATCAACAAAAAACAACACAATTTATTTAAAAAAAATGAACATATCTGTGTTTTTAGACATATCTTTGGACTGTTTTTGTCAAAACCCATAGTCGTAGGTACTCGATTTTGGTCGGTAAATTGTTTATAGAAAGGAAAGGAAAGATTTATTTTATTAAAAAAAATATAAAGCAATTTTTGAAAACGCCTATTATGACAGGCAAAACGTCAATTTAACCCTATTGTGTTTGACTTTGCAAATAAACCCATACCCAAGAAAGAGGTCCATTTTAAATATATATATATATATATATATATATATATATATATATATATATATATATATATATATATATATATATATATATATATATATATATATATTATATATATATATATATATATATATATATATATATATATATATATATATATATATATATATATATATATATATATATATATATATATATATATATATATATATATATATATATATATAATATATATATATATATATATATATATATACTTTTTTTGTTAGTATGGTGTAATTTTATTATTAACTGCTAAGAACTTACCTTTTGCCTTGTTCTTCAAATCGCTCATGAAACCCAGTATAGTCCAGCAAATAATCCTCAAAAATGAACTCCGAGCAAACGGACGATTCGAACCCCACGTCTTCAGAAGAGTTCATTAGCACAAATTCAGGATACATAATTGCACAACTGGGTTCCTCAAAAATCACTGGATTTCTTCGGTAGTAAGACACTTTGTTGCTCCTGAGTGAACCCACAAGGCTGCGCGTTGACACATGAAATTTCAACAAGTTTAAAATGCACATTTTTCCAGTTTTGTTTTGACGATTTATTTAGAAATCACAACTTGACAAATTTGTGTGACATTAGAATTTTTATTAAATTATTATATAGTCATTTATTTTAATTACGAAAAATCTTTGAGTTCTAGTGCGAAAAAATGGAACTTTCAGCACTCATATTAGTGCGGAAAGTACTCACTTCGCTCACGCTCGCAGAAAAAATAGGTTACGTGCTTATTCTATCTATAAATAAAGACTGGTTATAACCGGGTGACGATGAAACTACTACCCAGGGCGCCATTTGACAACGGCTAGAGATAAAAATATGGAATTTGGTGTGATGATAGGGTTGAATATTGTGAACATTTGTGACATAAAAACTATTGAATATCATTTCCGGTTTCCCCGGAAATGACCGCGACTTCGTTATTTTAAATAGAATACCCTGCATATTTTATGTTTTTTGAACTCCCTTAACAATTCTAAATAACTTTTGTATAACATAATCTATATCTAAATTGTATAGTTTTCCAAATAAAGCCACTTAAAAATGTGCCATAATTTCCACTTATCACGGTTATATAGTCTTTATTCAAGCCTTCATCCAACAAAATGTCAAAAAAGAAAGAATGTAGAAGTGTCAAATCAGGTAAACGTGCTGGCCACCTTACAGGTCCATTCGTGCCTGTCCATTGTTCCCCAAACCTGTCATTTAAAGAATTTACATAAATTCGAGCATTATGGGCCGGTGCACCATCTTGTTGAAAGTAGATGTTGGGAATCTCTGCAAGAGGTACATTGTCCAAAGAAATCGGTAACTGTTGTGTCTAGAAAGTTCAAATAAGTTTGTGCTGTAAGGGATTCATTAAAAATTATGGGGCCTGCAATTCTCGTTCCTAAAACACCTAGCCACACATTAACACCAAAGCGTTCTTGGAAAGATCGTTCTCTAAATAAGTGTTGATTTTCATTTGCCCAATATCTTACGTTGTTCTTGTTGAACATTCCCAGTTCGTGAAGCGAGACTGATCTGAAAATGATATTAATCTATTAAAGTTATTACTATGGTTAGAATTTTCCATAAACAATCGGCAATATTCAACTCGCCGAGCAAAGTCATTAACACACAAGTGTTGATGGATTTGGTATTTGTAGTGCTTGTACTTATGTTTCTTCAAAATGTTCCTTGCACATTCTCTGTTAACTCCTTCTAACTTCTAACTAACTTCAGTTTCAATTTGGCGAGTAGCAATACTTGGATCAGCATTGACACATGCCAGAACGTTTATTTCAGTTTCTTCAGTAATAATGAACTTTCCTTCATTTTCATTTTGGGCAACTGTTTTCCAATGTTGTACTAGCCACGGAAAATAGGCATAGCAAGGTTGGTGTCTGTCGGGGTGTTTGAGCCTGCCTTTTATTTTGCAAGCACTCGCCATAAATGAGAAACATATCTATTTGTTCCGCCCTTGTAAAACTTGCCAGTTTAAAGAGATTACAAAGAAGTTTTAGTCTACATCAATAGAGGCATGAAATAAAGCACGAGAATTTACAAAAAGTGTAATCTGCCAAGCCCACAAGTGATAAAAGTTACTTGTCAAAATTCGATTATTTTTAAAAACCATTGCAACTTCTGTCGAGGCTAATCGGATTATTTTAATTTTAGCAAAACTTTGTTTATAGGTAGTTATCACACTAGGTAAAGTTATCATTAACTGAACTTTTGAAAAACCACTGCAAAATTGAAAACTAGGTACCCTATTTTTAAGATGTTAATACTTATCCAAAGCGAAAAATAGTCAGTTGACCCGATATGATACAGGCTCTGATGAAAACTAAAAAAATCGATTTGCGAAAAAACACTTTTTTTAAACATTTTCTATTTTGTCGGATGAAGGCTTGAATAAAGAGTAAATAACAGTGATTGTTTTTATTCTGTTTTTTATTCCGTTTTTCCATAAAATACAATTAAGTGGGAATTATGACACATTTTTAAGTGGCTTTATTTGGAAAACTATAAATTTTACACATATGTTATGTAGTACAAAAGTTGTTAAGAATTGTTAAGAGAGTTCAAAAAACATAAAATAGACAGAGTGTTCCATTTAAAATAACGAAGTCGCGGTCATTTCCGGGGAAACCGGAAACGATATTCAATAGTTTTTATGTTACAAATGTTCACAATATTCAACCCTATCAACACACCAAATTCCGTACTTTTATCTCTAGCCGTTTTCAAATGGCGCCCTCGGTGGTAGTTTTATTGTCAGCCATAGATAGTCCGTCAGGTACCAATACCTTAACTACATCATATTTAAAATGAGCCACGTTTTCATCTTAGCGAAATTTTAAAACCAACGGCGTTAGTTTTCAGGGAAAATTGCGTTGCTCGTGTCGCCAGTTAATTAGAACACACGAAACCATATTTGGCTCGATATTGCCAGAAACGTGTAAAAGATTAAGCTTTAAAGGTGTAATAGAATTGCTGGTAATAGCATAAAACCGATCTATAATTAACGAATTTAACCATCCGATGGGATGTAATGCGTCTCAGACTGGCAACTCTGAGCGTTAAGCTATGCGGAAGTCTCTCCATGGATAAAGTTCATATCCATTTAAAGGGTATTTTGTTTAACATTGAGCGGTTCGTTTATACGAATTATTATTTGCCTTTGTTATAAAGAAGGGTTTCATCCAACGATTATGAACAAGAAGTGATTTCCTAGTTCGTTTAAACTCATGGCCGGGGCCGGCAGCGTCGCTGAGGTTCTCTAATTCATAACATTTCCATTGGAACGAGTAAACTATACATTTTATGACGTTTCTCGATGTTAACTAAAAAATTATTGTTGTAATATTTTAAAAATACATACATTTTGACGAGAAAATATATTTTGATATCTTTTTCATACAAAAATGCTAATATGAGCTTAAAACACTAAACTAAACAATCTTCAAAGTTGCACGGATTTAATATTTATGTCAAAAATATAACTCAATAACAATATTTTATATCAAAAACAATAATTAAAAAGACTAAAAATCCGAAAAGCCCAAAAATTACAGAAAACCTATGAAATCATATGCAAATTCCATGTAACTTCACGCTGAGACCCCTGGTGAAGTCAAATCGTTTCGTGCTTCGAGGATGATGTATGAGAAAGAGAAGTAAGCAATCCTTTGATTAAGTCTTCGTACTTCTTTTCTTTTTAAGTTTATTTAGCACCAAAAGCCGTCAATATGGTATATGGGGACCATAACCAGGATGGATTAGGTCCTATCTAGGAAACAGAAAGGAGTACGTCCAGCTAAGTGGAGTAAAGTCTCGCAAGGTTCTTCTGAATTCGGGGTTACCTCAGGGTTCCCATCTTGGATCTGTATTATTCTTAATTTTCAACAATTCAGTAGTTTCAATATTCAGGAGATTAATGTGCTTTCTTTATGCAGACGATTTAAAATTCCTCGCCACTCTCAAATCAATTGGGGACTGGGTTAGGATGCCAGCCGATTTGGACAATTTGGTCAGGTGGTGTAGTTTAACCTTTTTAAAATTAAACATTGATAAGTGTAAAATTATGTGTTTCTACACAATCAAGGAGCCTGTGATATTTAACTACAGGATTGAGACCTCGCAGTTAGAATTTGTAACCTCATTTATTGACCTTAATATTATTTTTGATCACGAATTATTATTTATTCAACATATTGATCATATAACTTTAAGAATCCTTCGAATGCTAGGTTTCTTGTGCCGTACTTGCCGACATATGAACAATACTAAGGCCATTTCATCTTTGTATTGTTCTCTGGTGCGAAGTATCCTAGAATACAACAGTATTATTTGGTCTCCGTCATAGAAATGTCATCTAAACAAAATAGATAATATTCAGAACAAATTTGTGAGATTCCTTCTATTCAAACATAATTTTCCATACCAGGTTATATCATATAACACTAGAATCTTATTAGCTGGTATGGAAAATCTTAGTCGCCACGACGTCGGGAGAGCTCTGGCATTATTCCTGTTTAAGCTTCTTAATGGATAAATCGATAAGACGTATTTCGAACGAACTACGGTTCAACATGCGTTACTGATAGACTTATAAGAAAATACAATGAATATTTTTCAGATTTTGTTTTATTTCATGATACATTCGTAAATTTTAAAAACTCATTTTAATTCAGAAATACAATCACAGGTAAACCCTCTACGTCATTAAGGACCTGAACCCGTTCGCCAAGAATCATGACAAGAATGATAAGTAAGGAATTTTTCCCATGGAACTGTCTTAAACTTGTTAAAAAAATAGGTTAGACATAAAGTAGGTGCTAGTTGTAATTTCTAAGTATTTTGTTAGTTTAATTATGGGTCAGAATATGTTAACTTGTAAACAGTTGAAATACCAAATATTAAAGACGCAATAAATTTTGTAAATGATTATAAAATCTCGTTATAGCATTTTTTTAATTATAGTTGTAGAGTAATTACCATTAATAATCATTTACGTAAAAAGAAAGCAAGTAAACTACAAATGAATTGTGTCGGTTTAATTTTGAATTTATCAATTAAGGAAAACCGTTGAATTATAAATTGAAGCCGTGTCTTTCACGCATATCGATTGCTTCTAATATAATCAACATTTCAAAATCAATTAGATAATATAAAATAAATTGATTAAATTATTATTATAATTCTATGATATTTAAATAGTCATAAGTGAACTAACACCTAAAAAAATCTCATTTGCAGACATTTTCCTATAATATATTTTGTAAATCTCCCTTCCAGTTAGTGATTCATATTCTGTTCTTTTAATATCGGGTAAAAATGGAGAAGAAAATTCACACATAACTATCACTCAACCGTCCCCCCTCTCTTTTTCATTTTAAGGTCATTTCAGGGCAAAGATGTCTTACACGCTAGAGTTCTATCTACTTGACCTCAAGTCAAACAATATAATATTGACAAAGGAGTTATGCTGGCAGATAAATATTATAGTATATTCAAAACCAAGATGCAGTAAATTGAAAACCAAAATATTTAACCCGTGCAATTTCGGTGCCTGTGAATTTCGTAACTGAGAACGTATATTCATACCTTGTCAGTTATGAAGTTCACAATCACAGAAAATATTAATTTTGAATTTACTGCATATATCATAGGCAGTTTATTCTACCTCGCCGCAAAACCTATAGCATGAAACGCAGGGGGTAACTTAGCAAGCGTGTTAAGACACCAGCAATGATTTGTTTAGATTCCGTTCAGTTTGGGAATTATTCAGTCGTTTAATTTCTAGTTGTGGTCCTAACAGTTGATGAAATAATGCCAAGAGTAGCCTTAGGTCCAGTGAAGGGTTACCGAGCCACTTCGGATGCTTTCTTACCACCAATAACCTGATGTCCAGGTACCCAGTTGTAGTCACCACATTGAATTTGCTGAACTGCTTCAGAGTTTTTCTGCATTCGAATGGAAGTATATATATATATTTGAAACATTTACATTACGAAGCCGGGCCACATGCAATAATTTTTTTAACCCGAAATAAGGGTATCCCGGCTTCCACCATACAATTGTTGGACCTGGTGGTAGGTTTTCAGGAAATGCATCAACATGCTTCGTTATTTGTAACGATGCGAGATTGCTTGTTATACATAGACGCGCCTTGTGTTGCTTTTTTAGAAAAATGCGACTTGGAAATAGAAAAAATAATTATCGAATATATAAAATTCTCATTTTTTTAGGCTGCGTTTAAAGAGATATTACAAAGGAAATTTTACATTTTTAGAGACACTTTTTCTCCTCTACAAAGTGGTGCCCTAAGATTTAGAATCCGATGCTACGCCTTCGAGGTCTCATCATCAACTTAATTTTTTAAATACGAATCAGGATTTTTTATTTTATTTTTAACAGGCCCCTGACCTCTCAAAACCACGCACTCATACATTTAGAGTATTTAAAATTATCCTCCGTGAATTTGACAAGATTCTGGTTTTCCGTCTCTTTCTAACACATTTCCTCTTATGGGAAAATCTTAAATCTTCTGTTAAAAATTAAATAAAAAATCCAGTATTTAAAAAAAATTAAGTTGATAATGAAATCTGGAACATGAAACGTCGGACTTTGGGGGAAGACTGGTTGCAAAATTTATTTTGAAATATCTCTTCAAATGCAGCGTGAAAATAATAAAAAGAAAAATGAAGAGTTTTTTACGGATATCTTCGGAAGTAGCCTGAATTTTCCAATTTTCTCATTGGCGTTTTATTCGACACTAAATTGCGCAATTTTGTTCTTATTTAACGAACCGCGGATCTTTAACGGTTTTTGAAAATCCAGTGCTATCCCTTCGAATTTGTCACACCCTTTTTATTTTAACTTTGCTTTACAAAACAAGGGAATGAGAGTAATTTCAAATAAAGATAAATTAGTGATATATTACGTATTTTAAAATGGCTTGATGTTAAAAATTTGATATTTTTTTATATTTGTGTATTCATTTATAAAATTGAAAATAGTTTACTTCCAAATCATTTAAAGGAATTTATAAATTAAAATTTAGAGTTTCATCAATATAATACAAGGTAAAAAGACCATTTTCATTTAATTCTACCCTCCAGTTTGTTATATAAATCGATATTTTATAAAGGAGTAAAAGAATTTAACCATTTAAAAAAAGAAATAAAAAATTAACCATCACTTAAGAAATTCAAAAAGTCCTTAAAAAATTACTTATTTAAAAAACAGTTTATATTATTTTGATATGTTAAAAGTTTTATTAATATTATTATTATTATTGTTATATTTTATAGGTTAATAATAACTGTATAATAGTTACATAAAGTTGTGTAATATGTACTTCAAATAATATTGTAATGTAAATTTTGTAGCAGATTTTTGCTAATAAACTCACATACTAATTAAGAATACGTATTACCGTATGTATATATTATTGGGAAATACATCTATTGATCCTCTGTATTCAACCCGCACATTCCTTGCCAAGACTGAAATACATTTTGCAGCCCTGAATTTAAGAATTTAACTCAATCAAGAAACTATAGGTTTGCCCATATAAACTTTATCATTGGCTTTAATGCTTTTATCTATGGTTATGGGCATTGACCAATGGTATGGGACTTTATTGGCTTATAATGGCTTCCTGGGGGGGGGGACTAGCAACGATGACTAAAATGTTCATATATATAATTTTGGTAATGCCTCTTACAAAATAATTATTACCTTCAAATATTTTGCTGGATTAAGAGCTCTGAAGGGGCCCCTTCCCCTCCCCTAAAGACACCACTGGTTTGAGGAATCAACAAGAAAACGGAACCAAATTTTAAGAAGATTATCTGTCATGAGAGAGGTAGAAATACTTTGATTTTAGTTTTTTGAGTTTTTGTTGATTTTCTTGTTAGTTAAGTAATACCTATTTTAGTTTTAACTGTACCACATTTATTTATGGCTATATCATCGTTTCATATATCATAAAAGTCGACTACTAGCAAATACAGATTATAAGTATTCTGAATAGACAATCCATCCAAAGTAAAATAAAATACTTCCTAAATGGATCCCAGCTTTATATTCTATTCCGTATGGTTGAGATCTATCGAGGAATTTCCGCGTAGATCAAGGCTCAGAGTTGCCAGTCCGCAACGCACCTCATCTAATCGGCTGATTAAATTCGTTTATAGATCGGTTTTACGCTATTACCCAGCAATCCATTTGTCTTTTTAAAACATCATTTTTTATTTCGTTTCTAAACAAGTGGCACTGGGCCAGATATTGTTGTATGCGTTCTAATTAAATGGCGGCACGAGCAATTGATGTGGTTAATTCATCTGTAGAACCGAGATGTTGTAATGTAAGAGTTGAAAGAGTAGCTACCGCCTATAAATGGGGATAGCATAGGCAGGGCCTGATTTCTTATCTGCAACGAGGGTACAAATTAACAGGAGAAAAATAACTTCTTTTCGAAAAAGAAAACCCACTTTTTTTGGGGCTGCAGATATAATTGATGTGTGTGGTCATACCATTAGAGTAACAATTAAAGTAGAGATCACAATTCATTCATAAATTACGTTAGGGGTATGGGCCAACATGGTTCCCCTACTTTTCACATTCGATCGACGAATGTTTACAATAAAACAAGAGGTGGGAATGGCCCATGTCTAGCACATAGGAAAATATCATTAATCGTGAAAAAATCATCGTACTGAGTTTTTACAGATCTTCCCGGTATAGCTTAAAAATCTACTTACTCGATTAAGTTTAATTTTATTTAATTCTCCAAAAAAAAATTACTTCTGATACGAAAAAAAAACTTGTAAAATATTGGTATGAATTCAATATGGCGAGACAAAATGACGACCTTTTAAAGTATTTGTAGTATGAAAATGAAGAAATAGGCCATGCTTCATTATCTTTGACAAAAGGAAGGATTCTTATCTATTTCTTAATTAGGCAAATAGGTATTTTTAACGTTCTATGGCACCATTTTCAGTGTTTTCACAAATATGTGCGGATTTTATTAACGTCAGTAATAAGATTTTTGATATAGTAAACTTCTAAATTATTTTATTTAAATTGTGAAATTATATTAAGATTTAGAAATCACGAAATCCCATCCAGAAAAACAAAATTGTTTTTTATTTCTTAAATTAATTACCTACACATTTTAAAAATCGCTCCGTACTTTATCATCTAAAACCAAACCATTAAGTTAGGTAAGTTTAAAACGAAATTAGTTATTTATATATTACTAAACGAGTTTTAAACTAAAAAACAATGCTTTTAACACGCTTTGATTGGCTTCCTACTCGTCTGATTGTATGTTTGTATGTCTGTTTCAAATCTTGTAATGTATTGTTTACCACTTCCACATTACTCATTATTTTCAAATTTGACATGCACATCGTTTAGAAATTCAAATGGCAGAGCCAATACTACTGCCAAATTTTGTTTCTTCTGTAGATTAAACTGAAAATCGGTGCCTAGGAAAATTTAAGAATATCAGGATTTAAAAATTCAAAATAGGGTATCAAAATGATAATGTCAATATAGCGGACGAATTTTATCATTTGTGCGGATTATTTAAGAATGCACAGCAAAATTCAAAATGGCGGTTCTAGCAGTATTTAAAAATGGAAGTCATGAAATTTTAGCCAATATTTGAGAATAAAAAATGGCGGCTCCAACAATGCAGACTAATTTTAAAATTTACTGGTGTAATTTGATCTGAGGCTTTGGGTATTTTAGCTTGCATTATACTGTTTTGCAATAACCAGTATAATTTCTTTATACTGGTTAGAAACTGATATTGGAAAAACATTATTCTTGCATAAACATTTTGCTGCATCATATTTAAATATATTCACCGTAATATAAATTCGTGTAAACATTGGAATACCTGGCTAGGCTTGGCGTCGTCGTACGATCGACCTTATACTGTGAGGTAATCTTGGCAGTGGCTAAATATGTAAATAATGAACTCTATTTTAATTCTTACTCTAAGGTTATACCATTGGAGATCTTATCCCAAAATTATTTATTTACGTGGATAGATGTTGATTATTTATGTGGATAGTGCTGGTTTTGCAGTGATAGTTTTTGAATCAGTAAACATGACATTGTCTTAAAGGTCCGAACTGCAACTGAAAAAACATCAAAGAAAAAATCTTTTCGCGAAAAATTTCGAATCAAAATTGCAGAATATTTTTTTGCATCGAGTTAAATAATTATTGGCGCAATGTATTTGCAAATGCCATTATTTCTTATGATAATAGGACTGACTAGCAGTTAGATAATGAAACATTAGATATACACATTTAAAACTTTTCACTTTTAATTTACAAGTAACACCACTCATGTCACTACACTCAACACCGGCTTCCGGTCTTTACCGTAAGTAACGACATTTTCGACTGACAACCTCGGAAAACAGTTTCTTGTTTGCAATAATTGTTTACGCACGTAGGGCTTCTAATTACCTTAAACAAATTGCGTTTTTGATGCGACGCTACAAACTTTATTCGGTTCGTTTACAGTCTAATGGCCGGTGAGACAATGGCCGGCTGAAAAAGAAATTTGTCTATCGTGGAATTTTGTCATGGTGCATTGAGCAAGATCGATTTACGGATTATAATTTTTTGATTGATGTTCGTGGTTTTCTCAGTTTTTTCCGCGAGAAAGAAAGCGAAATGTTATTCTGTTTGTGGCGTCAACCTATTATCGCATTGGTTGAATGAAATACCTAGCAAATCAATATGTTTAGTTGTATCTATTCACCGTGGTTATGGGCCATTCACAGTGCTGCGGCATTATGGTGAAAACTAGTAACTGGAGAGTTTTTAAAATATTAATCATTTTTGAAATTGGCGTGTTAAATTCCCTACTTGAACTTTTTCGCCCTGCATTTCTCTATAAGTAAGGTAGATATTCATCATCAATTTCTAGTAAATGTTGAAATCTTAATCTTATATTCAACCATAATTATTTACACATGTAAGTAACAGTCTTTATGCGGTGCGGAAGCATAATCCTTTATCTGTTATTGATTGATTCGGGGAATAAAATGAGTGCGTAGCACGTAGCAGTAGGGATATCGTTTTCGTTCTTACTTAAGCATACTGTTATTTAGTCTGGAATTTTATAACGTTGAGAAAATACACAATATTAATTTCTTTTCTAAAACTTGTTAAATACGTGTTCCAAATATAATCATATTTAGTTAAATTGTATCTTTTATTATCTCCTAACTCCAACAGGTTATGGGCCCAGATACGTCGCGTTACCTCACCTGTAGGAGATAATTCGCAAATAAAAAGGGATACAATCGCGAGTACAGTGTTTCGCTGTTTTCGTGGGCAACCGAAAAAATGGCGGAGAGTGTAAATATAATGTCGAAAAGTTAAACGGGCAAAACTATCAGTCATAGAACTATTTAGTTAAAATGTTGTTAATAAATGCGAATTTATGGGACAGTTTCGACTGAATTACCGGTACAGGCAGAACGAGAGAAAGACGAATGGAAAAAGAAAAATGACAAGGCCTTATCGACCATAGCCCTACTTGTCGGCGTTAGTCAGTTAGTGCGTATCAGGAATAAAGAATATGCACATGATGCGTGGGAAGCACTAAAGGAGTATCACCAAAGGTCAAGTTTATCTAGCATGGTGTTTTTGTTAAAGCGGATATGCAGGTTGTCGCTAGAGGAGAATGGTGATATGGAAGCACATATAAGTTTATTCTTGGAATCATTGAATAAATTGGCCGCTTTGGGGGAAGAAATTAAGGATAGGTTTGCAGCAGGTATTTTGCTGGGAAGTCTTCCAGACTCTTACAATGAGTTTACGCTTGAGTTCGTAAAAAGCAAGCTCATTGATGAGCATAGAAGACGGCAGGGAGCCTTGAAAAGTCAAGAAGATTCAGCATTAAAGTCAGTATACAGGGGGACAAAAATAATCTTGCCGATGGAAAGGAATGTTATTTCTGGAACAAAAAAGGCCATTTCAAACGAGATTGCTTCAAGTATAAAGCTTTCAAAAAGGAAAGGGCCAATCAGATTACTGAGGGTAATACTGATGACTTTTGTTTTATGGTAAACTTCAGCTCAAGTGACGTGGGACGGAATTTTGCTTCGCAGTATTGGATTCAGGAGTTTCGAGCCAGATGGTAAACTACAAGGAGTTTTACACCCAATTTGACGGTAGCAGAAAAGGCGTTGGAAGTTTAGCGGAAAAAGGACAGCATTCCGAGGTTAAGGGTATAGGAACAGGATTTATCAAGTACGCGAATGGTTCGGGAGTAAGCGAGCTTAAAATTAACAATGCTTTGTATGTGCCAAAATTAGATACAAATCTAATTTCTGTGAAGAAGCTTACAAGTGCTGGATGGAGTGGAATTCGAAAATAATAAGTGCAACATCATCGCGAACGCCTTTTGAGCTATGGCACAGAGTTAAACCTGACGTGTCGACTTTGCAAATATTTGGATCAAAAGTTTTTAGTCACATTCCAAACGAACAAATTAAAAATAAATTTGATGAAAAAGCGAAGCCACTAGTTTTTACTTATGCCACACTTTATTTTTGAGCATCATTTAAAATAAATTCAATAAGTAGTTTTACATTGATACATACCGCCATTTTGTTACATCATGTTGTATTCGTAGCAACTTGTCCCTCTAACACATTTAATTTTTCTCAAACTTTAAAGCCAATGGACTAAGATTTTTTTACGTTGGTGCAAGAAAAATTATTTGGTGGCCATTTTGTTTCGCCATCTTCAATTGTATCAGTTTATTTCTATATCACACTTATAAATTTGAAATTAATTAGTAGTTTTTTCAGCCAATTTTTTAAATATTTTATTAGGCTACCATCACCACTTTGTTTTGCTATCTTATACTCATACCAAAATATCATTAGTTCATTCCTATGTACAGGGTGTCCCATTTTGGGTACTTTTGCGGGGAATCTCCGTTATTTTTTAATAAATGTCAAATATTTGTTTCTCATCGGATTTTGGATCGACCTTTGGTTTATAAAGTTCTTTGATATTTTTATTTAATTGATGTTTATACATTTTTTCGAATAATGAAATGTAATGAAAATTCTGAAGAAGCCTCGAAATTATATTTTCAAAGATAAGTAAGCTATTATGGCTAGGAAAATCTGCATTAGCATTATAAGATTTTGCTTGTTAGATATCCAGAAAGAAGGCCACCGTTTTTTGAGATATTTGCTCGTTTAAAAGCAAATTTAGTTTTAATTTAATTTACAACAAAGAGAACAGGGAAAGAAAAGAGATAGATATTTTGGGATATATAGAATCAATACCTTCGTCCTCATGTAGAAAGGAAGAAGAAAAGAAGGAAATTCATGTTCCAAAAACTGACGGTCAGAGGATTTTGAAGAAATATAAGTATCATCCACACAAATTTAATATAGTGCAACATTTGCATCCTGGCGATGCCGAGCGACGGGCACTGTTTTGCCAGTGATATTTGCAATAAATCCGATGCTAACGATTTATTTGGCAGACTTGTCATCTGGTCAGACGAATGCTGTTTTTCAAGTGCGAGAATTTTTAATCGTCAGGAACTGGCGTAGTGAAAATCAGCATTTAATGTTTGAAAGGACGATTTGGAGTTGGGATGCCATGTTTTATTTTGGGCGGACATATAGTTTATAGTATTTTTGAAGGAGGTCTTACAGCACGTAGATACCTAGAAATCCTTGAGGAATTTATTCCAGGACTGCTCGAAAATATTCCATTAACCCAATATAATGCTGTTTACCTACAGCAAGATGATGCCCCAAGTCACAACTCTACGCTCTTAAGGGAATTTCTTGATAATAACTTTCCTCAATAATGGATCGGTATCAACGGTCTTGTTAGATGGCCTTCACGATTTCCAGATCTCTCAATTTTAGATTTTTTTATGGGGCTGCATAGAAAATGAAGTATATAAAACACCATATGACGGCATAGCAGAACTTCGAGAGGCAATTTAGCCTTTCGAAATTTGCAAATGAGACCAATGGTTTTTTTTAACGCTATTCAAAGAATTACAGAAATGTGCCAATTTTGCATTAAAGAAATTGGTCGTCAATTTAAGGTGATTTTAATAATTTGTTTCTTTTTTTTTTTAATAATGTTATTTTTTTGTGTTTGCTACATTGTTACTGTATGCTATAAAATTGTTGTTACAAACTTACTGGTATTAAAAAACGCTATAGGTTATATATAAGAAGATATTTACATGCAAGGTATCCAATTCTTCGTTAGTAATACGTAACATTCAATTGTTTATTATTGTTATTCATGGCCTACTATTAAGTTATGCATTTAATTTCAGAAAATTGTCATTTATTTGCATGTTTCTGAGGAAAAGTGCATACTATTATATATTTTTGCAAAGGTAAAAAAAAAGACAAATTTTATAATTAATAAATATACAAGGTGTTCCATTAAAAAAAATAAGGTGAGGTCCGATAACTTTTTGACCTGACCCTGTATACTAATTCCGAATTGAGTTCTAAGGGAAAAGTTATATAAAAAACAGTTTTTACATTTGCGATAAGTTATCTGATAGTTGAGATACGAGACGGGCCTGAAAATGCAACATTTTCAATTTAGCCCTGTATCTTGAAAACTAAAAGGGCTATGCAAATTTTGTTAACGGCATCTTTAGTTTCACGAAAAAGTAGCAAAGTGGGGAATTTTTTTCGATATATGGATGGTTATCGATATATTGAATAACAAAAGGTAAATTAAGAAAATATGGATAACTATTGATATCTATAGTTATAGATATATTTCTAGTTTTCTTTATATTGATATTTATCGATATATAGATAGGTATGGATATAGTAATAGTTATATATTTCTACAGTTATCGATTTATCAGTCACAGTAAAATTTTTCGAATTCCGTAAAGGCTGGTGAAGTTTTCGGAGGACCGCTTATGGTTTTCTAACCTCACTCGCCGCATTAGTCTTCATTAGTGCGTGTAAGTGGTAAGTATATGTTAGGTATAAAGATTAGGAACTATATATGCAATGTTTATCGTTTAAAAAAAATAAACAGTGAAATACGATAATTTGTGTTAATTTTTTACTGCCTTATCTGATTTATGTATATATACCGATTATACAGAGTGTCCTGAAAAGTTTTTAACAAATGGAAACTATTTTTATTTTTCATTTTATCAAAAATGTTACTCTTCATAAAGAGTTCTGCTTCCTCCGGAAATATTATTGGAATTATAAAACTTAAAAAATATTGTACAGGGTTCCAAAAACTTAGAAAATCTAAAATTGCCTGAAGAGAAAACTACCAATAGGTTTAGTTTTAGAGCAAAATGCCATAAGAGAATTATTCTGAATATTCCGCTAACTACTAAAAAAATTAAGTAGCCTGGAAAAAAATTGAATATGCTGTTGTTATGGAAACATAATCTTGCATTGTACTGACAGTAGGTAATTGAAGTGTTTGGTTATTTTATTACATTGAATATTTTTCTATTATTTTCCTCATGGTAGTGAAAAACAGAAAAAAGTTGAAATTGTGTTATTTGTTGGAGATCATTATAAAACAAGTCGTGAAGCGGCTGATATTTTTAATAATAGACATCCAGATAAACAATTAAGCTATGTTACTGTTGCAAATGTCATGACCAAGTTTAAATCCACTGGGCTATTGATAATACGTTTAAAAGAAAAAATCAAGACTGATCTACTGCCGAAGAAAATCAAATGCAAGTTTTGCAAGCGGTCGTTGAAAATCGTAAAGTCTCGGCAAGGAAAATATCAAAATCACTTCCGGATAACGTAACAAAGTCAACAGTCAGTACGATTTTACGTGCAAATAAATTCTTTCTTCTTCACTTTTACCTAGAGGTTTTGAAGTTCGTTTTCTGTTCAGTGCATGGTTCCAAAGAGAAGCTGTAAATGATTTTTTCTTCGCCAGAAAAATATTATTTACCGATGAGGCGACATTTACGTCAAACGGAGTCGTATGCTCACAGAACTGCCGCAGGCGTGACGGAAATTCTAAATTTCTCATGTCGCAATCAATACTCATTTAAAACAAATGTTTGGTGCGGAATTTTGAATAATCAAATAGTAGGGCCGTATTTCTTTCGTGAAAATTTGACAAGCCAAACTTACTTGAATTTTTGAAATACTCAATTGTTTGAATTTGTTGAAGAATTGCAATTAAATATCAGGCGTTCACTTTGGTTCCAACACGATGGAGCATTATGTCATAGTACATAGATAGTTTCCAATTTTTTACAAAGGGCTTTTTCAAATCGCTGGATAAGAAGATATTCTGCAATGCCGTGGCCAGCCAGGTCTCCTGACCTGACCCCGCTGGACTTTTTCCTTTGAGTACCGTTAAAAGAAAAGGTTTATCTTCACAGGCCATTCCAAAACGTCGATCACCTGGAAAGACTCGTGAGGCAACCCAGTACAATATTTTTTAAGTTTTATAATTTCAATAATATTTTCGGAGGAAGCAGAACTTTTTATGAAGAGATATTTTTCCATAAAATGAAAAATAAAAAAGTTTTCAATTTGTTAAGAACTTTTCAGGACACGCTGTATATACGGATATTTACGTATATGCACACGATATTTTGAATATTTTTGTGCGAGAAAGTTTTCGCTTTAACATATTATCTACCTTCAATGAAGTTTAATTAACCGAAAAAGTAATTAGGTAGTATCTTAAGATAAATTCCCGGGACCTAGGGAGGGGATCTAATTTCTTGCAAGCCTATATGGGTTATTATAAATCATGATGGCTCCGGGAAATATTAAATATCTTTATTCTTAGCACAAAAAATGTCTTGTTTCAATAAGTTATGTTTATGTGAGGAATGAGTTATCAAAAAATATCCTGTTTTATATGGTTTTCAGGGTATTTAGAGGCTCGAACTTCAATTTTATCAATTCACTGGCCGACAAAAAATTTTTTTTTGTTATAGCACAAATCAGAATAGCATAATCTAATAGAATGGACCTATCCAAATACGAAAATGACAAATAGAAAGTTGTAGCACGTTGGGTTTTCTTGTTAGTTGAATTGAATGTTACGATACTTAATATCTATAGAAAAAATGATTTCGGAAAATTCTTAACCCTGTTTATTGACTATGTTTACACTTTTCGCCTATAAAACATACCGTACATCTAAGAGAAAAGCAAACGAGAAAAATATTAACTTAAAACACTAATAAAACCTTATTTTTTCCGTTTATGAGGGGTTCTCTTTTCAAAAACCAATAGTAGTCACCCATCATGGCTGGATCCCATCGTCCTCGGTATCGAATTTCCATTGTTCTGATATCTTGGTGAAACCTTTCACCCTGCTCGTCACTAACAGCTCCCAAATTTTTAGGAAAAAATGACAGATAGGAATGGAGGAAGTGAATTTTTAATGACATTCTGGTACCAAGCGCTTTATAGGCATCTAAGAGTTCATTAACTAATTGTTTATAATTTTCATCCATATTGTTCCTAAAAATCCTCTTACTACATTGACAAATGAATTCCATGCTCTAGGTTCCTGCCTGGTACGCTTTTCCGTAAAATTGACATCGTCCAGCAATTTTCTGATTTGTGGCCCAATAAAAATGCCTTCTTTCACTATCTTTTTCAAAACCTTCACAAAGTTTTTCATCAGCCCAAGATTAATGTGAAGAGGAGGCAAAAGGACATTTTTGGGATCAACAAGAGGTATAAATTTAATATTTTGAGATCCCGGTTGAAATTCGCTTCTTGTCTGTCACTGTCTATATCAGTACACGCGCACAACGAATTTTCCATACTGTAGATAGCATAGCATAGCAATAGCAAACATAGCATTTCTTTTTCTAAAATTCGTAATTTTTGTTTCTTTAGCCAATAGGTTCTACTCCTTAAGACGGGAACCCAGAAGTTCTGACTGTTGCTTGGATAACCCCAAACCACGTACTAAATCATTTAATTCACTTTGAACAATCAAATGAGGCTCTCCGGAACTGGGACCTGTGGTAAAAGTGGGATCGGTGCACTGTTCTTCTGAGCTGCCTGATGATGCGTTATCTCCATTATCTCCCAAATCAATAGCTTGCCAATTTTAAGGCGCAATCGGCACTGGCAAATTTGCATTATGAAGGACAGGTCGTATGGCAGATTGCAAATTTGGATATTCTGTATTGTGCTTTCCCTTTTTGGAATAACCTTCAGTCTTTGTCAGGAAAAAATAACAATCGTCAGAATGATTGGTGGGTTCTCGCCATACCATTAGAACTGCAAAAGGCATACTTTTTCTCTTTCCCTTCATCCACTGCACCAATGATACACTACAACTAACACAGCACACATGGGAAGCCCACCGCTTATCTTGATCCCCAATTAACACACCAAAATATTTAAAGTAGGCTTTTTTTACATTTTCGGAAAATAGCCTGGCTTGTGATTTCACCAGAAATTCTCCACAAATATAACAAAATTTGTCAGGAGAAATTTTGCAACTTCGGCGCGTTTGACTCGACATTCTCGTCTTCACATACACTTGCTTATTGGTACACAGAGAACCACTCAATTCGAAACTCAACAGAAGAGTGATGTTTAACGTTTATTTTATGTCTAATGTTGTAAACAATCCAGTCTAGGTAATTTTTCCGTTGTAAAATGGACCCATTTTAGCCGCCCCACAATAATGGATGGAGCAGAGCTGACACATTCAAGACAGATAGCTCAAGCTTTCAATGACTATTTTACCAGTGTGGGCACTGAGCTGTCTCAGAATATACCCAATATTCCATTGAATGATCCTGCGGGAAAACAACAGGGGTCTTTCTTTTTTTTGCCAACAACTCCCCAAGAAGTAGAGCGGGTTATCAGTGATATAGAGACTCACAAAGCTAGTGGTTTAGATGGCATCAGTGTCAGAAATGTGAAGTGTATGAAGATACAATGTGCCCCAATCATAAGTAAATTAATCAACCTCTCCTTTCAAAGTGGAGATGTACCAGACAAAATAAAAGTGGCTAAAGTGCATCCTTTATTTAAAGGAGGTGACAGTGAGTCAGTCTCTAACTATCGACCGGTGTCAGTTCTTCCTGTTCTGTCCAAGATTATTGAGCATTGTGTAAATGTTAGGTTACAGTCATACCTAAAAGGGATCAATTTCCTTGGAGTTGGCCAATATGGCTTTGGTAAGTTCAGTGACACAGAGATAGCTGTTATTGATCTCATTTCAGAGTTACAAGTAAAAATTGATCAGGGATGCATATGCGCTCTTGTGTCGTTGGACCTGCGAAAGGCATTCGATACGGTTGACCACTCAATATTGTTAAGGAAACTAGGGAATATGGGCATAAGGGGCACCCCACATGTATGGTTTATTAACTACCTCAAAAATAGGAAACAGTCTGTTTCGGTGAATAACGCACTAAGTCAACAAGAACTGATTCATTGTGGTGTGCCTCAAGGCTCAATTATAGGACCAACACTGTTTCTAATTTATATAAATTCAATATTCAGTTTAAAATTACATGTTAAAATTAAATTGTATGCAGATGACACAACACTCATGTATAGCGGCAACAATAAAAATGACATTAAAATACTGATAAAACGTGATTTAGAGATAATAGCAACCTGGTTATCTTCCCACAAACTAACTTTAAATATAGACAAATCATCGTAAATGTTTGTTGGAAGAGGTGTCTCCTATAATGACCAATCAATTAAGTTTGGAGATTATGATCTTCAATATAAAAATGTTATAAAGTACCTTGGGTTGTTAATTGATGAGGGGCTCTCTTGGGAGAGGCATGCGCGATGTATCAGATCAAAGGTAGCATCAGTTGTCGGGTTGTTATATCGGCTTGGTTACCTGTTAAGTCTAAGTATTCGTAAACAACTGTACTTTTCCCATATATATAGTCATTTGCACTACTTGGTATCAGTGTGGGCTACAGCTAGTTGTGTCGTGTTGAACCCATTAAGGGTCTTACAGAACAAGGCAGTCAAAAATGTTTTTAAACTTCCCTTACGCTTTTCCACCCATTTGCTATATAAGCCTAATAGACTAATGGATATCTCAGGGATATATAAATTTAAAATAATACTTAATACACTTCCAAGTACACTTAGAAATAGAAATAGTACATCCCTATTTAAAACTAAATTAAAAAAATATTTCTTAGACTTAGGTTAATATGTACTTTGGATAAAAAATATATGTAAAAAAATTAATTAAGTTTGTAGAAAAGGGTTTTCTAAAAAAATTAAATATGTTGAACAAAAAATTTTTATAAATCATTTTAAATATAGAATTATCAACATTCAACAAAAAGGATAAGCATATATTATATGAAATAACAAGAAAAACTAAAGGAAGAAACTTAAAATGTAAGTTTTTAAGGACACTAATCACCCTGGAATAAAACACAAGTTCTACTTATTAAATGTTTATATTATGTCTACTCTTGGAATCTGGCAACAATGCTTGTATGAAAATGTATTATGTATTTTTTACAATCACTTTCATATTTTTTCCCAATTCAGGAAAAGAATATAGTGTTTTTTTTCTCAGGCAAAATATGGTGTAATCACAAGATAAATTAGTTTCTAAGGTGTTATTTGCTGATAATATATAGTGTATTTTTTTTCTGTAGCTTTAATTCCTAGCATAAGATTTTTTTTGTATCTTCTTGGAATTAATAAAGCCTTTCAAAAGTAAAAAAAAAATGTTTACCTGCCAATATAAAAAGTTCTAAGTAGGCTATTAAAAAATGGTACGCATTAGGGCTTTCCGAATATTTTTTTTATTCTTGGGAGGATATTTCCATTGTGAAAATAATGAGCTGGCCTGTGTTAGAAAAATCTTGTCGGCCAGTGAATTTAATTTTTGACATTTTTTGTTGCTCACTTTTCATGTATATGTACAGATGGCAGTCATAATTTTAATTACCATGGTTCTAGTACAAAGAATATTGATTCCGGGTAGACCAATTTAGATGAATTTGTCAAAAAGTATTTATCATAGCGCTTGGGTCATCACCATCATCCTATCGCAAGCATATTATAACAAATAAAACAGCGTAATGGTGTACTTGTGATCTTTCTCCGCGAGAAATTATTGAAAATATATTTCTTTGAATTTTGGTATATGTGTAAATTACCAAAAAAAGTAAATAGCTATATCCTGATTTGTGGTGGAAGGCAAATTTTATATTTAGCTGATTATTTCGCTAACTAATTATAAACGAAAATTGATTAAATTAAATGATTTTATTCTGGATACAGAAGATTTGATGTGTCAGCAACTAAACTGTTTGATCGTATTTTATATTGTTTTTGAGTTTTTAGTTCAGTTCTAGCAATCATTTCTATTTGTTGTTTCTCTGTCAATAGCGCTTTTTGTATAATAATTCAATTATCGTGTTCTAGCAAACTTGTAAGTGCAACGGACCCCAGTACTTGTGTAATGTTAAGATTCGAATTCTAACCTGACGTCTTGCTGATACCATTTTCGAAAAAACTTTTTATTCAGCATGCATAGAGAAATAATAAATACCAATAACTGGACAGTAAGTATCAAAAACTACTAATTGGTACATCGATAACTATCGATAGTTATCGATATATCAGTAACTAACGATAGTTATCATTAACTGGAGGTTTTCCATGTTTTGTGATATATTATTAGGTAAGGGATTGATAAAAAAAATGCATCTCGACAAAAAGGGAAGGGACGGGTCAAAAATGCGTTGCGTGCTGTGTATACTAATTGTATTCTAAAATAAGAATTAGCAGTTATAATAGAAGCAATTCTATTTTAGGTGAGGGTGGGGAACAATTAAACTTGTTCAACTTTAATAAACATTTTTTGTGTCTTGTAAAAACCATATTATTAAAACTATTTTTTAATACGTTATGCAAGAGTAAGCTGAATTTCATGTCAATATGCATTTAATGGCGGGCTTAGCCGGGTGCTATAAGGGTTTGCTACATCGTAACCCACCCCTCTCCTCTTTTTTACTACATTTAGAGCTCCGCAGACAACTATGATTTGTGCCCCCCAATGATCATGTGGCACCCCCCTCAGCCCCCCTGAACCCTAAAGGTTAAAAGCGCCTCCTGTATAATGTATGTTTTGTAAACAAACAGAGTAAGAAATATAATTGAATATTTAGTTACAAAGTACAAATAGTTATTAAGTTTTTTCTCATATAATTAGATTACATCGTAATTTAATTATTTTTTTGGAAAAGCAATTTGTTATTTAATGATTACTTCTCAACATTACATTACATTACAACTCTGGTCTATGCTTGTGTCTCCCTTACATGCATGATTAGGGATGGGCGATATTAGATTTTACCTATCGATAGGCAATAGCAAATCAGCTATCGATAAATGAGATAGTTATGGATATATCTATAACTATGGATAATTACTGACATATCGATAGTTATCTAATATAGACTAATGCGACGAGTGAATCCCGAAAACCGTAAGTTATGAAAACATAAAAAGATTAGCAGTATTTGGGGAATTTAAGTTAGCACTTAATTTGTGTAATATTGTGACTGATAAATCGATAACTATCGATATCTCTGTACCCCTCGATAACCATAGATATATCCTAATTTATATTTTGTTATTCGATATAGCTATAACTATCTATCTATCGATATAGCGACAAAATTTTCGGTCCCCATCCATCACTAAACAAGGCAGACGGCATGATAATTCATCAGAACATTATCTATAAAACAGATACAGATCGTCCACAATTTGATGTTGCTTTAAATCGTCAAACTGCTTAGATCGTGAATAAAGCGACTAGCTCTCCTTTAGACAGAGGGAAGGATGTAAAAGGAGAGACTGCTTCTCATGTATAACTCTGATTTATGATGTTTAAAAACTAAACAAATTAGAAAAAAAAAACTCGTTCCTTAGTGTGATGTTCATTGGAACCACATCGGTCATCATTTACAAGATTTATTGTCACATCACTTTAACAAATATAACATTTAAAATTAGATTACAAGACCTTTTTATTTGAGACTTACATGTGATGTTTTGAAGGTCGAAGTGGATAGGGCGGTTCGTCAACCACGCGGCCGCGGCGACCTCCTTTTGTAACGGTGGTGGAGAAGGGAAAACCAACGTCATTACTGGCTACGAAATGACGGGATCTTCAACCGCTGTGCCAAGACATTATACTTAAAGCTGAGAAAATTGTGCCAACTAAACGATTTAGTTGATTTCTTTTAGTAGTCGCTACAAAACTTTTGTTTTCCATGATTTAGTGGCTATACGATGAGATGGTTTAGAAAATTTAGGTTGTCCCAATCGGTTCACATAACGAAGCATACTGGTTGCCACAACCAAGTTCAACCTATTTTGCGGGTTATGGAGACGGTAATCCCCATTGGTTGGCGTTCGCTCATTACCGTCTGAGCTGAACGCTGTTCGTGGGGAATTCATCGTTAAAATGTATTTATTTTATTCTTTTCTATACTTTCGATCGCACTGGGCAATTTTGGTATAAGCAAGTGTTTTTGTTGAGTGTATGTGGCCGGTTACGTTAAAAGTGTGAATTCTAGAGTAAAATTTGTTGGTGTGTATGTAACATGTATAATAGAGTATTTATTAGTTACAGTAGCCAATTCTAAACAATTAATTGTATCTAGTCAACAACTAAAACTTTGGCACTGGCAGTTTAGGCTAGTCTAGTTTTGTGGTAGGTAACTAAAGAAATTGGATTACCGCAACCAGCCAAAAGCAACACATTTTGCAGTAAAAATTATTTAGTTGTAGCAAGCGCGGTCTGTTCTCTATTCCAATTTTATTTTCGCTTCTGGCCATTGATGCCATGAGATCATGGAAAACAATGTGTAAGATAGTGAACATGATTGTTTCTTAGAAGCTTAAAGGGAGGAAAAGGGTAATTTGGGAGGAAGACAGTAGGCAGGGAGTTTCTTAGGAAGTGCGTCATGCCAGATTTAATTGATTGCTCTGGATATTTTAGGGCAATAATCCGGGTTTTATTCCAATTTTTAGTTAAGATAGTAAGATCTGTTGTGCTCTTTTGGTAAAGGAAACTGTATTATCTTTCATGAAATAGCTGTGAAGGTAATATAGTTTAGATCAGTACTTATATACTGCTTCACTGCCTTACTGCCGTTGAAAGTACGGATGTGGTTAGATGGAAGAGATTATGACATTTTTTTAAAATCATATCGTTTTGCAGCTACTGAAACAATTATCGTTGCTTGGCATAACCAACTCAGGAGAGTACTGTTTTAGAATTACCTGAGACAACCCGAACTTTAAACGGAATTTCGTGTATATTGTATGGCAAAGTAGGTGGGAAAGAAATTAAATGGAATCTGCGGAAGTAGTTTTTTGATGAAGTTGGCAACAGATTTACGGATGGCAAAGTTCCTCTAACTTGGGGATCCGTTCTAATGAACCAATATTTACTATGAACAGTAGGCCCTCTGTTTTTTGGACTTTAACTGAGTTTTGAAATACATTAATAGTTTTTATTGCCAAATTTAGGAAGAATTATGCAGTAACACTTTTGTTCTAACATCATTTACTTAAACTAAGTCCAGTCTATGGTTAAAATAAAAAATCAAATATAGCTGGAAACAATTATTATTTAACAAACAATATGCTTTTTTTGTACTACTTCTACTACATATAGGTTAGTTTCTGCAAACAATACAGTAAAAGTTATTAAAACTATTAGTACATAAATTACAAACAAAATACTCACAAGAAAAGGTAATATAAACTAGTGAGATTCATAAAAGATTTTTAGATTTTTTAAACTCAATGAAATAAAGATTCGCAAGATCCAAATTTATTATATTCGATAATGTGTCATCATTTCATTAAATATTGTTTGCTCTAATACAATTAAAGTTTACGTAAATATTAACAAATAATTCTTAAAGTCAAATATCACAAAAAGTACAATTATTTGTGACTTATAACTTCTCTCAAAAAGATTTATTCGTTACCATACAAAAAAGAATTTAAAATATCCTTAAATAGTATATAGGAGAAATATTATATTTACAGCGAAAGACTTAAGTAAAAATAAATAATCCTCAAGAGATTAAAAAGCAATTGTAACAATACTTTCCTATACTTCTTAAGTGCTGTTATAATAACTACCTACATACAATGCCTATAACTACGGGCTCTCTAAAAACAATGTTTTTTTTTAAAACAATATTCGAGTTAAAGATTACCCTAATTTTTAAAATACGTTGAATATTCTTAATATGTTAAAAAAGTAGTTGACAATATTAAGTTGTTAATTTAAGCATAAAAAATAAAATCCTCTATCCAACTGTTTTTTGTTTCTCTTCTATTCTGACGCCTGTGTGTATCAATTTAAAATTTACCTACATATATTACTTATTATGACATAAAATACAACAAAAATTAAACAAGTTTTTATAAGTTATGAACATAAAATCACAAAATTACAAGAGATCTTCGCTACTTCCATTTCGTTATAACAAGAGGGTTGTTCTAAATCCTCTGGATCGACATATTAGAAGTTACCGATATTCTTTGGATCATGCACTTACAAATTTTCTATACCGCCACCATGTTCAACCCAAATGCTGCCTCAGGATTATCAACGCAACCAGAAAAAAGCATAATTTAGAAGCAAAATGAATTTTCGTTCCAGAATCTTGACCGTCGCAGAAGGCATCGACGTTACAATTCTCTACCAATTGTTGGAAATTCTTTTCCACAGTGGTCCAGTCGCACAACCCTACAGAACAGCCTAGGAACTCTTCTATGGGAACTTCGTTTAAGAAGAACATGACCTTGAAGTTATTGCCTGGTTGGTTACTACTTTGACACCTAAAAAAATATATATTTAAAAATAATCAAAGTCTGCTACAAGGTAAATACAAATAATTTATTTCCTGACTATAAAATAAAACAAATTCAGTTTTTATAGTTTTTCTCATGCTATGACTCTTTTCATTAGTAAAAATGGTTCCTGTTGGTGTTCAAAAGAAATAGTACTTTGAATTGGTCCCAAAATTCAATGGTCATGAGCTTATCAGTTACTGTACTAAAATGATTTTTGGAAGTGGATAATTTTTATAAATTTGTTACGAATGACATAAGTTTTCTTCGAGAAAATTACCGGGCAGATATTCAAAAATTTCATTTGGTGTTGAGATGTACCCTGGCTACAGGTAGTTTAGAAGTCAATAGACTTTAAACCCACCTTGCTAAAACTTTAACTGTTTTGACCGTTTTACCGTTTTTATACTGTATGCTTTTGTATGACTTAAGATCCTTCCAAAATTTGGCAATTTGGCATTTGTTCATGAATGCTTTTGGAACTATTTTCCATACTAGGTGAAAGGTGGCTTCACGCATGTTGCCATGTTGCCAGTTCGGGGAATTCGAATCTCCCAACACTGATTATAGTGGTAAAAAACAAGCGATCAGAAAAACGGCATCAAGTATTATTATGTGACTGTTAGTCAATCAGTAACTAAAATTTAAAAAAACTTTCGCTTAGGTAATACCCTATTTAAGAAGGGGGCTAGTGTATTATTTGGGGTTAGGATCCAGTAAAAAAAAAAGTCTTAAATAAAATAATAATTTTTTTAACATTTCACTAGGCCGCAATTTTGTTTTGCCACATTGGATTTTTACCAAAATATTACCCGATCATCCCTATATGACTCTTAATTCTTGGTCAAAATTTCAAGACAATCGGGTAAGTAGTCTTTAATCTATGCCGCGAATTGTCAGACAGACAGACAGACAGACAGACCGACAGACGGACCGACGGAATTGATAAAACATATTTTTTGACATCTAAGGACGCTAAAACGTAAAGATGTGTAAAACTGAGAGGGTGATTTTTTCTTGATTACAAACATTTTATTTGGCCGCCATTTTGTTCAGCCATCTAGAATTAGAACCACAATTTTACTAGTTGATCCCTATACCACAATTAGTAATGACACACAATTTGGAATCGACCCATTAAGCAGTTTTTCAGACTGAATTGTTAAATATTTTATAAAGCCGCCATTTTGTTTCGCCATCTTGGATTCTTACCAAAATGTTACCAGTTGTTTCCAACATAATACTTGATGTTTTTTGCAAAATTTGAGATAAATTGGATGAGTAGTTTTTTAATATTTTTTTTAACATTTTACTAGGCCGCCATTTTGTTTCGCTCTATTGAATTTTACCAAAATGTTACCAGGTGATCCCCATATGAACCTTAATTTTTGACTAAAATTTGTCAATCGGGTAAGAAATCTTTAAGCTATGCTGCGAACTGACAGACAGACAGACAGACAGACCGATAGAGGGTCGGACGGAATTGATAAAACGTAAAGATGTGTAAAACCGGGGAGACGCTAAAACGTAAAGATGTGTAAAACCTAAGAGGGTGATTTTTCGCGAATACAAACATTTTATTTGGCCGCCATTTTGTTCGGCCATCATCCATTATTTTACTAGTTGATACCCATTCCACAATTAGTTATGGCACACAATTTAAAATCAAACCATTAAGTAGTTTTTTCAGGCTGAATTTTAAAATATTTTAATGAGCTGCCATTTTATTCAGCCATCTTGGAATTGTACCAAAATGCTACCAGTTGATTCCAACATAATACTTGATGTTTTTACAAAATTTGAGACAAATTGGATGAATAGTTTTTTAATAATAATTCTTTAAACATTTCACTAAGCCGCCATTTGGTTTCGTCATATTGGATTTTTACCAAAATTTTACCAGGTCATTCCCATATAACCCTTAATTTTTGACCAAAATTTGAAGTCAATGGGGTAAATAGTCTTTATGCTATTCCGCGAAATGTTAAAGAGCCAAACAGACAGACAGACAGACCGACAGACGGATCGGCGGGATTGATAAAACATGTTTTTTTGCATGTAGCGTCGCTAAAACGTAAAGATGTATGAACCCTGAGAGGGTGATTATCACAATTACAAACATTTTATTAGGCCGCTATTTTGTTCGGCCATCTTGAATTTGTACCACTATTTTACTAGGTGATCCCTTTACCACAGTTAGTTATGGCACACAATTTCAAATCAAACCATTAAGCAGTTTCTCAGGCTGAATTTTTAAATAATGTATTAAGCCGCCATTTTATTCCGCCATCTTGGATTCGTACCAAAATGTTACCAGTTGATTCCAACATAATACTTGATGATTTTGCAAAATTTGAGATAAATTGGATGAGTAGTTTTCTAATAATATTTTTTTTAACATTTGACTAGAACGCCATTTTGTTGGCAAAAATTTGAACTCAATCAGGTACGTAGTTTTTTAGCTACGCCGCGAACAGACAGACAGACAGATGAAGTTGAGAAAACATGTTTTTCGTCATCTAGTGTCCATGAAACATGAAGATCTGAAAAGATCTCGGAAAGTGATTTTTTACGATGACAATACTTCCCTTTTACGAGGGAAGTAAACATGTAACTATGTCAATGAATTCAGTAAAAATATCCTTAACTCCAACCCCGTATATTTGCTAATAATGTTAAAAAAAACTGGGCACCCTGTAGAATGTAATAATTATAAAACTTTGTAGCCCTGTTTACCAAGTAATATAATACATGTGTGGCAAACATATTTCAAAATTGGCCATTAAATACCTAATCTAATTTATTTTGAAAATATTTAATTTTGGATTTTGATTAAAAATTTGATCAGATTAAAATCTGAGTTTTGACAATTCGGATATAAAAAACGAAAAAATTGTCGTAATAGAAGATTTGTACTCAATAATGCCGGTCCTGCCTAGCTGCTTCGAAATAAAAGAAATTACATTGCGTTTAGCCGTTTAGCAGCAGCCGCATGTCTGGGTCGGTGGGTCAAGGAAGCCGTGTTTACTGACGTGAATAGGGAACAGGAGATCACAGCAGCGTTGTCAACCGTGGCGATTTTTCGCAAAAGTGGCTACTTTTTATTCAAGATGGCGAGCAAAATTCTTATTTGGCGACTGGCGACAATTCAGTATAAATTGGCGATCATTTGGCGAATCGCCTAGAAATGGTTTTTAAAGCTTTAGAGTAAGTATTCTACATACCCTTGGGGACAGATTTTTTTCTGTTCGCAAGAATCGCAAGAGTAGGTACCTGCTAATTTCCTTCGATTGGTAACAATTTCAGGTTTATTTCATCTGACGTCATCTCTGTCAAAATTTCTGGTTATGTCAAACTATGATATGACTGATATGTCATAATTGTCAATATTGTCATACTTCATACTTCATAGTGATGAAGTCAATGTCAATGTTAGTGATTTGCATAGATAAATATTTATTAATTTTGGTGATTATGAAATTAAACCAATCCGTTAAGTTAAACGCTAAAAAAAGTAACTTTTTGTTTTCGATTTTCACGCTTTGCTACGAGTAATGTAAAAGATGAGTCAACTCCGAAAATTCAATTTATCCTGGCTTAAAGATTTGGGTAAAAGTAAGTTAATTTTTGTTCTGTTAAGAACTTATTATGTTATGTATTATTTTATGAATTTATTATAGATTGGTTAGTTGATGCTACTGATGAAAAACAAAGTTTTCAAGATGCAAAGTATGTAGAAAATATCTTAGAGCTCACAAAACAGATTTAATGAAACGTAGGGACAGTGTGTTTCACAAAAAGAAGATGAACTTTCATTATCCCATCAAACAAGCCACTTTAAACAATAATGTCATTGTGACTACTAACGAATACAAGGAGAATGAACTTATATTATCTGTAAATATCGCAATACATTCTGCAATTAGATCTGTTGATCATCTGGGCCAGGTTATAAATAAAATAACAAAAAACACTGTACTTTTACACAGAACCAAGTGTACTTATATTATAAAAAATATATTGGCCCCATGCATGTTGGACGAGATCATAGTTGATATGGGAGATCAACCATTTTCAATTATTTTAGATGAAAGTACAGATATCTCGGTTACCAAATACCTTTGCATTTGTGTGCTGTACTACGGCGAAAACCATAAACGTATTTTTAATCGATTTATAGGTCTTGTACGAGTGGAAAAATCTACTTCAGAACTTCTTTATTTAGCCCTTAAAGAATATTTAGTTAAATTAAAACTAAAAATTAATAATATAGTTGGACTAGGGACTGATGGGGGCAGCAATTTGTGTGGTTGTAATAATTCATTGTATACACATTTGAAAAAGGAGAACAGTAAGGTGGAACTAGTAAGATGTATTTGCCACTTCCTAGATAACATTAACTCGGCAGCAGCTAGTGTACTTCCTAGTCATCTGGACTTCTTATGCAACCAGATATATACTTGGTTTAGTGTGAGCTCAGTCAGGTAAGGGAAATATCAAAGACTATTTGAAATTTTCAATGATAATAATTACAAATTTCATAAGTTCGTGAAGTTAAGTTCTACTCGTTGGCTATGTAGGTACAATATAATAAGGGTGATTTTGGAACACTATGAAAATTTAAAAATTTATTTTACTGTTGTGGTCAATAAGGAGAAGTCCTATGCTGCTAAAACTTTAAATAATATGTTAAATGACCCTCAAAATTTTTTATATTTCATTATATTAAAACTAATTTTATATGAAATAAATAAAGTAAATCTAATTTTTCAGAAAGATTTTGTAGAAATTGGAAAATCTTATGATGACATAAAAAATTTTATAATTTTTTTGGGCCTAAAAATGTAAAAACCCGTTTTCTCTGAAATTAATGATAAGATTAAAAATGTTTCTAATGAATTGGCTTTTCGCGACGCCAGTGATGTTGATTTTGGAATTGATTTCAAAATTGCTGTAGAAAGTAAATTACAAATTAAACCTGAAAATCTTTTAAGTGTGAAAATAAGAGCAAAAGATTATATATATATATATATAAGTTGCTAAAACTATTAATTGATAGGTTACCAAATAGTTGGACTCATTTTAAAAATTTGCAAATTTTTAGCCCTCATTTTTGTTTATCACATAGTTTAAGATCAACCTTTGATAAACTGCCTTTTATTAACACATTTATTGATCCTAATAAATTTTGTATTATTGAAAGTGAATATAATCTTTTGATTACCATCAATTAGAGAGAATATTATGGGCAAGATTTACAAAACTCTTACAAATTTTGGACAACAGTTCTCCATCATCAAAATGCTGGAGGAACCAACATATTTGAGAATTTAGCCAAATTTGTGCTAATACTATTATCTCTGCCTACCTCAAATGCAGTTGTAGAACGAGTTTTCAGTATAATGAATAGCACCAAAAATAAATTGCGAAATAAAATGCAGTTAAGTCTTCTTAACTCAATTCTGATATCAATATATGATTTTAAAAATAAAGAGAAAAATACTTTTATTTTAAGATCTAGTGATGGTGACGATAATTTAGATCAAGATTTACTTGAGTTTGTAGACAATACATTTGATATACCGTGTATTTCCTTGGCATAAGTCATTTTAAAGTCTGAGTTTTTATTTATGTTTGCAATATTGTGTGGCAATATGTATTTTTAATGTTTAATTTAAAAAGACTCATTTATTAAATAAGTTTTTGTGTTATTTGTTTATGTTTATCTTTAATAAGCATTGCTTTTGTTTATGTTTTATGTTTGCAATATTGGGTGGCAAATGTATTTTTACCGTTTAATTTTAAAATTTTATAACCAAATACTTAACTTAAAAAAGAAATACAATTTTTTAATTCGTTTGTATAATTTTCATAAATAATAAAAAAATTCCACTAATCTAAAAATTTTGTGATGTTGGCGACATTGTAACGACTATTGTTGCCGACCTTGGCGACGGACGAATTCTAAAGTTGGCAACCCTGGATCACAGTAGTAAATCGTTGCAGACGTAATCTGACGTAATACAAACTACAAAGCTGAATGAAATTATCTAGATTATTTTCTGTAGCGGTTGTTTATTCTTATTAGTCGAACTCGTCCGCTATGCCATTTTACTCTATAATTATTTAAATTCTCTGATAGGAAAAAAAAATTAATCACAAAAAAATCATGCTGTAGTGAAGCTAAGAAAAGCTTGGTACCTAATGACAATTTTAATTGAATTAACTTCTGCGTTAAAATATTTTTTAGCAAATGAATTTCTTTAATGTTAAAGTTTAGTGTAGTTCCACGAACTGCCATTGGTTTCTAAGCCACGCCAGTCACGTGACTCTATAACAATCTTTGCTGTAGACTATTATAATATTTTACTACAAGAATCCCTTGTCAATGAAAGTGGGATGGTCTAATACGTGGAGTAGTCGATCGGGGTTGTCATATCTAATTAAAACTTTTGTTACTGGTGTAATTTGATCTGAGGCTTTGGGTATTTTAGCTTGTATTGTACTATTTTGACATAAAAGTAATTTCTTTATAAAGTGCGGGACACGAAAGAAAACCGGGCGGTCCTTAAAATAAAGGTTCATAGTCTTAAGCAAGCGGAAAAGTAAAATTTGTGTACGCAAATAAATTTTATGTTATTTTATTTGTTGTGATAGTTTGCCGTTTCATCCACAAAGTGCGCCAGCTAAGCGGTAAGGAAAATTAATCAAGGATTTAGCAAATTTCGCACTGGTCCACTTGTAATTGGGATGTGCCTAGAGTCTCCATGCACTTGCCGCTAGAAGGTTCTAGCTATTTCCAGTGGCACCTATATATTTTGAGCATTTGTTTTCATTTCTATATAAATGCGTTGCCTTGAATTTTAATTATTATTTCAAAGTAACGATGGCGAGCAAAAGAGGAAAAACAATTCGAAGCGGTGCACGTGAAGTTATTGCGAGCGTTATAGATGCCTGTACTAGAGAAGCTAAAAATAATAGTTTGACTATTCCAATTCAAAATCGAACAGAACGCGCTGCATTTTACACTGGCGTTTCGGAAAGTAGTGTAAGAAAACTTCAAAGAGAACATAATGATCGCTCATGTTCTACTTCACCTTTAAAATCTCCTGGCAAAAAAAGACCCGGATTATCATACAAAGATAAAATTGACGATGGTGATTTTACAGTAATTCGACGAACAATAGAGGATTTTTATATAAACTTGAAGAAGGTTCCGACCTACAAACCCCTACTTCGTGCTGTAAAAAACAAAATAGATTTTCCGTAGGGGTATAAAACCTTAAATCGGCTTTTACGATCAAATGGTTTTGTTTGGCGCAAGTGGCAAAATAAACGAAAATTGCTTATTGAGGGACCAAATATTTTTCACTAGCGGATGAAATATCTATCAACTGTAAGGCAATATAGGCAAGAAGGACGCAATATTGTGTATCTAGACGAAACCTGGGTAGATAACGATATGGCAATGAACAAATGCTGGTAAAGTGAAAGTGTTATAGGTGTTGTTCAGGGAATCAGTTCAGTGCTGCTTTAGTTTCTCTTTCGCTCGGGACTAATACTTGGAGACTATCATGGACAGATGAATAGAGATGATTTTGAAAAGTGGTTGCTCGAGAAGCTTCTACCTAACATTTGTCCCAAATCAGTCGTGGTAATGGATAATGCCTCTTATGATTCTCACGTAGAAGATAAAGTGCCAACTAAATACTCTACAAAAGCTCGTATGATATCGTGGCTTAAATCGAACATTCTTGTATGTGATCCAACATGAAGAAAATATCAATTATATGAAGTAGTATCAGCCAACAAGCCTAGAGAAAAAAAGTATAAAATTGACGGTCTTTTACGTAACCTCGGTCATACACCTTTAAGGCTGCCTCCATACATGTGCGACCTCAACCCTATTGAACTTGCATGGGCAGGAGTAAAAAAATAAATTCGAGAGCGCAACACCGGTGAACTTTCAATTAAAGATTTAAATAAAATAACATTAGAAGGATTGACTCAATATCGGCTGAAAATATGAAATCGTATGTTAAACATGTTCGTTCTATTGAAGATAAATACTGGGAAGTAGATGGCAAAATTGAAACGGTTATTGATGATTTAGTTATCACACTGGGATGTTCAAGTAGTGACGACGAAACCTCATCATTTTCAGAGAAAGACAACGATTTAGAAGGGACCGAACCATTAGAATCAGCCGTCAACCTTAAAAATGGCTTTTTTTTTTCATATATTTTGTAAAATTGTTCATAAAGAAGCTGTCAATAAATTGCTTCAAAATAATTAATTTTCTGTTCAATACCTGGTATCAAAAAATATCTAATATTGCAATTAATATTTGAAAAATTAACACATCAATGTAATTATAGTAGGGGAGTCAGCACTGATTCCAGTGAACAAGATTTCTCAAAATTTTAACTTATGCAGTTCGACTTTGGGCTATCCGGGTATGCCAAAAGTGACCGTTTGTCTTCGTCTGTCATATTACTTTGTAAAGGGGGCGTCATTGTGAAGTAGGGGGGTGATTCTTGGACCTTTTTAAAGAAAAAGTTTAATATGAACCTAAAAGTCTTAACTTTGGAGACACAGGCTTTTAAAAAAACATTTTTTTTAAATCCTAATATTGATGCTATTATAAATAAATAACTGTGTGAAATTTGATACACGTCTTTTATGTATAGAAGGGCATTTTTTATTAACAATCAATTTTTGAAATTTCTACCAGTGGCGTGCATATGTAATTAACCTGTATGCTCTTTAATGCATAGAAGACGTGTATCAAATTTCATGCAGTTATCTACAATGGCATCAGAATTGGAATGAAAAAAAAATGTTTCCTTTTTAAACTTTACCATCCTGTATCTCAAAAGTTAAGACTTTTAGGACATAAAAACATCCCCCTTTAACATCAGCACGCAATTAGGAAACCTGTATAGTACTTCATAATGACGGCCCCTGTATAAAATAATATGACAAACGGAGACAAACGGCCACTTTTGCCATACCCGAGTAGCCCAAAGTCAAACTGCATAAATTAAAATTTTGATAAATCTGGTTCACTGGATCTGATGCTGGCTGCCCTTGTAAAATCTGAACTTGTAAATCATGTATCACTATACTGGGTGGTTCAATAATAGTGTACGTAGGCAGTAGCCCGGGAACCGTTAAAGACAGAACTCAAGAAAAAATATATTTATAGGTAAATCGCTCAAGAAAAATCAAAATTAAATCATTTTAAAATTAGAAACTTCGCCGTTTTTGCAATACAAAAGAGATATATCTTTTTTGCGTGCGGTACAAGAAAACAGACATATATAGATAAAGGTTCATTAAGCATAGTTACATTTTTTAATTATCTGAAGTGCGTATAGTCAAAAAGGAGTGCCATATTATTTAAAGAATGATGGAACACCACTGGTTTAAAGAGATTTCTTGGTCGACCTTCCTAAACCGATTGACTCCGCCCGATTTTCTTTTGTGTCCCGCACTTCACTGGTTAGAAACTGATATTGGAAAAACATTACTATTCTTTGTATAAAAATTCTGTTGAATCATGTTTAAATATATTCACCTTAATATAAATTCGTGTAAACATTGGAATGCCTGGCTAGGCTTGGCATCGTCGTACGATCGACCTTATACTGTGAGGTAATCTTGACAGTGGCTAAATATGTAAATAATGAACTCTATTTTTATTCTTACTCTAAGGTCGAGACTGATGCCGAACGACCCAAAATCCAAAAGAATGGACAAAGAAGCTTGTATTCAGACATGACTGGAAAAAAGGCTGATAAATTACTTAAAGGATTGAGGCTAAAACTCAGCAACAGCGACATCTCTGTAGACTAATGTTTTCTATAATCAGGGAGACTAATGAGATAGATAAATGTAATACTGTTTCTTGTTTGCATCTCTAGAAAGAGCTGAGTACCCAGACAAAATTTCTGTTACAAATCGCCGGTTTTGCCAAATATCTTAGGATATTGCATGTGACAAAAAGCTAGGGAAGCTAGACTCATATTTGCCTAATTTGCCAAAATCCTTGCATGCATTGCGCATTTTCTTCGAGAAAATCTATTTGTTTGGGATAACTCAATTGATGCTTACACATACTTAATTTTATCCTAATGAAAACCGCAATTTATATGTATGTACTTACTGGTACAACACAGCTACCAAATTAGACGCAAAGGGGTTTATCAGTGACGTACGCCACATTCTCCTTTGTTGTTTCCTGTAGTTATCCGCTCGCAGAAGGTCGTAGTCTTGTGCGATCCCTAATGTAGAATATACCGCTTGCATTGTTGCTGCATGAGTAAAAAGAGCCGTCACTTTATTTCCATTGGTATTGCCTAAAAACAAATGAAAAAATGCATATAAATTATATCATGGACAAACGTATAAGGCTTTCTGTCATTCTGTAATGGAGGGCGGGTGATTTATTTATACTTTTTCAAAATACTTAGTTCCAAAACTATTTAGATCTTCCGTCGTCCTGGTCAATTTGTCAACTTCTTCAATGCGTTCCACAGAGGGCTGTTTGCCGAAACTACCTTGAAAAAAGTACCTTTCAAAAATTGAATAATGGATATGCTAAGCTAATGCAAAACACCATGTATAACCCCTATAACAATTGCATTTTCAATAATTTAACTAAATTTGTATTTATTTGTAATAGAACAGGTCACTTGAAAAAAAAATATATCATGATACATATGACAATATTATTTCAAAAATTCTCGTAGTCGGCTTCGAAAAACAAGATATTTGCCAATAATACAATTAAGTTTTTACATTTTAGTTTCAAATAAACTAGTTCTTGATTAGATTGATGATAAATATTTGTGACTAGTGCTTTTCATTTTAGCGACTGTTGCTGAGGTAAGTAAAAAATGTATAGCTTCCTTCTTTTGTAGATAAAAAACATATTTGTACCAGCTTGTGCCAAATATTTTTTTAAAAAATTTGTAACTTACTGTGTTACGGTTATGTGTATATAAAGTTTTTTGCGCTTTTTTGCGATTATAGGTTTTTTAGATTTTCTCTAGATACCATGGTAACTCTGTCAAAACGACAATTTTTTGAGAAATAGCGTATAATTGTTATAGCGTTTTTTATTCTAATGAGTGTTGCTAAAGTAAATAAAAAAAATAACTTTTTTCTTTCTTTTTTATAAAAAGCGGCATATGCCTAACAATTTTTTAAACGATTTAGTATGTTGCTAGGTTACAATTATGAGTAACTTAAGTTTTTGCTCTGGTTTTTTTGCGATAAGGTTTTTTTCATTTTTCGCAGATACCATGGGAAATATAGCAAGAAGACTATTTTTTGAGAAGTGGAGGGTGTCTGATAAAGTAAATAGAAATTGTAGCCTACTTGCTTTTGTGAAAGAAAAATTAGATTTCAACGTAATTTCTAAAGAGATCTCATCATGCTATTTTTTTTAACACTCTTCAATTTTTCGAAATTGATAAAGTACCTTTTTTGCTAAAAAATAAAAGTTGTGCGCGGAAAACTTTTAATGGTAGTTTATTCACAGCTTCTTTAATCTGCTATGTCAGCTTTTTAGACTTTTTAACCAACTCAAGTTAGTTCGCCAATCGCCCGAATATAATTAAGTTAGTACCAACCATAAAAAATTATTGTAGAAAAATTGTTTCCCACATCCTAGGCTTAATATCGAATATCTCAGTTGGTGAGCAGTTTACGATACAATTTTATTTGGCAAATAAGCATTTATATTAATTAAGTAGAGATCTAAGATGAATGGAAATAAACTATAAAATATTTTTCTAAACATATTAGTGAAAGATGGGAAAAATCTTCAAGAAAATTAAACATATTTTTAGGAAAATACGAAAATCGAATATCTCAGTTGGTGAGCAGTTTACGATACAATTTTATTTGGCAAATAAGCATTTATATTAATTAAGTAGAGATCTAAGATGAATGGAAAAAAACTATAAAATATTTTTCTAAACATATTAGTGAAAGATGGGAAAAATCTTCAAGAAAATTAAACATATTTTTAGAAAAATACGAAAATTGGCTTGATAAAGGCGATTTGGTTTTTGAAATTAGTTGCTCTGATTCAATATAGTTAAGGAATTATGTAGTGCTTCTCCTAATCGAGCTACATATATTAAACATTTAAGGCATCAAGAAGATACCCGGGAAAATGTACGCCAGTTTAACAAAGAGGAGGCCTTGGCCTTGTATATAGATTGCAAGTTAACTAAACAGTCTTATATTTTAATGAGAAAAAGAGCATTAGATGCGGGACATACTCTATATCCATCATATTATTATTGAATTTATTTCTATAACTGACACACGAGCTGAAATTTCACTTCAAGCCTTGCTAGATCGTACTGCAAAACGACTAGCAATAGTACAAGAACCAGTGATAAAGCGTTTAATAATATCAGGAGTCAATAATTTTAATTTGGTAAGTAAATGGGGCTGTGACGGGAGTTCTGGCCATAGTAGATACAAACAAAAATTTAAAAACCCAAAACTCTAATGATGATATTTATTTGTTTTCTCCTTAGTGATTATTAAACTGCATCTCCAAAATAACCATCAAATATACGTTTGGCAAAATGAAAGAACCTCATCGACTAGACTGTGCCGCCCTATAAATTTTTTGTTTGAGAAAGAAACTCATGATATGACAATATTTAAAAAGAAAAAGTATTCAAACAGAAATAGCAAATTTAAAACCCACCAAAATTACAATGAAGAACACGGAAATAATTATTTATCAGGAGCTTCATCTAACCATGGTTGATGGTAAAATTTGCAAATCGCTGAGTAATACTAAATCTTCCCAAATTTGTTATATCTGTGGCGCCACACCCAAACCATGAATATGGAAGTATCAACTATGGGTTTGACATATCTACATTGCATACTTGGATGTAATTTGAATGCTTGTTGCATATTAGTTATAAACTAAATGTTCAATCATGGCAGGTTAAAAACGAAATAGGTAAAAAAGAAGTTAAAATGAGAAAAACTGAAATTCAAAGAAAATTTAAGGAGGAGATGGGTCTAATTGCAGATATGCCAAAACCTGGTTTTTAATAAAAAAAAAGTGCAGATATAACAGGTGTGGATAAAACCCTTATAAACAAATAAATGTAGCGTTCTTTTGCAAACGTAATCATCTGGATATGAAAAAATATTGACAAGTTTGAGAAATATGCTGCAGACACGAAACAGCTCTACTTAAATCTTTATTCGTGGTATTACATGCCTGTTACGGTTCACAAAATTCTTGTGCATGGCACAAATTTAATTAGGCATTTTATTTTACCAATTAGGCAACTATCGGAAGAGGCTCAAGAGGACCGTAACAAAGACTGTCGAAGGTTTAGGGAATCTAATACCCAAAAGATATCTCGTAATGCCTCGAATAAAGATCTGCTAGAATGTTGTTGATTTCATCCGATCCTATTATAAATAGTTTTAGACAAAATACACAGAAGTCTAAAATCGCTTTTTCAGCAGAAGCTTTAACTTTGTTAAAACATCCTTCTATAACAAGTGAAAATTCTCAAAATATGATCAGAACTGCCTTTTGAGTACAGATGATGAATTGATTATATATATGACGAAACAAAGAACGAATAACGCCTCAATGTTATTTCTTAATTTGTTTTTGTAACACGGTAGGTAAGTTTGAAATAAATAAACCTAAAAATATTAACATGTAGGAATATTACTTTAAGTTATTACATTTTTTATTTCCGTATTGTATACCTTTGTATAAAATCAGTTATTTAAAAGCGAATCAAGCATATTGAATATAAATACACAACCGCGGTCTCTAGCTTAATTTTTATTGTAAAAAGTTTCTTGAACATTGACATATAATAAGAGAAATTAGTTTCTTTTGTTAAAACATTTTACTACTGGTTATTTACATAGGTCTCCTTTTGCCTATTTTAAATAGATAATATTTTATATTTTAAGTTTTTTTTTCTTAGTCAGAAATAATCTGCTTTTGCTTTTTGTGTGTCGCTTTTATGAAAGAAAAATAAACACATTTATTAACCTTATAAATTTAGTTTGAATGTTCTGTATGAAAGATATACCATATCAATTTATACAAGTACATTGGCTCCAGCTGGCCTCGAAGGAATTAACAAATTTCTATATGATCAAAACATTTTAGTATATATATATATATATATATATATATATATATATATATATATATATATATATATATATATATATATATATATATATATATATATATATATATATATATATATATATATATATTATGAACAATTTAGAAGATCAAATACACGAACATTCGTTAAATAAAAAAAAATTGTACTGGTATAGATACGTTGATGATATTATTACTTGTTTTACAGGTACAGAACGACAATTAAATCAGTTCTTAAACTTTATAAATATATTACATCCAAGACTTAAGTTTACCTAGAAATAGAACATCATAAATCTATTAATTTGCTCTTACTATAACAGATAAAAACGGAAAACCTGATTTCTCTATCTATCATAAACTGTCACACACAGATATTTGTATTCATAATAGTTTATGTCAACCTTATTTACAAAAGAGTCACCTTTAATTCCTTTATTCACAGACCTCTAAACGTACCTTTATCACATGAAAATTACAATAAAGAACTAAATTTAACTAAACAGATAGCAGTGAACAACGGATACAAAGTAGATATTGTAGATAAAATAATCGCCAAAAAATCTTATCAAAAAGCAATCAATTCAATTTTTCCATCAGTTAAAAACGTTAACCAAATAGTACTTTTAAAACTGTAACCCATATCGGTAAATTGAGTACCAAAATTCTAAACACCTTTCTAGAAATAGGTTAAAAATCAGTTTTAAGACCAACAATACGTTAGGGAAAATAATAAAAAATAACAAACTCACTCAAAACAAAAAGAAGAAATCAGAAGTTTACATGCTGAAGTGTGATTCGTGTCCTAAATGTATAATAGTTAAACTGGCAGATGTTTTGAAAAAAGAATAAACGAAATAGTTACATAAAAAATTTAAATAATTCATATTGCGCAACTCATCTTTACTACAATTTTAAAATTTATTATTATTATTATTAAAAATTGTGCAAATTGATTTCGTTTCGTAAGAAACTGTATATTTTACCTTGCACAGTTTGTTCAAATTTTCTGTACATGTCTTGGACTGGTCCGCAACCAATACTTTTAACCAATGGACTGCCGTATCCGGTATTGTAATATTCTTTCAAATCTTCTGCATATTCCAAGATTTTGAGTTGATCCTTAGTGAATGCTGCGCACCAGGGTGATGGTTGATCTAATTGCCTGAAAATCATGATAATTCTAAAAATTTCGTTAAAAATTATTTTTGCAAATAGTTGCAAGTATAAACATTCCCCATAATAAATCATGGACCTCAGAGAGAAATAGCACTTGAAAACTAGGAAAATAGTATAACTCTAGTGAAGGAAAATCCTGTTTTGATAGTGGATTTACTTTAAGTTTTTTGAATATTTTTCCTGATGTGTGAATTACCTACTTAGTTTTAACTAAAGTGCTTGGCAAGTTGACATTTTTTTATTAGTTTTTAGAAAGTATAAACTTAATTAGGGTTGTGTGGTTAAAATTGTACAAATAAATAATAATCTCAAAAATTATTATGGTGTAGTTACAATGACAAGTTGTTGCTACTTTGTTTATATGCGCCGATATTATATTAACAAACCACAATCCTTTTTTATGAAATAATTAATTTAAATATCCCAAATAAATAATCAAAATAAATTAACTGAATATGTCCCAAACTTACAGGTTTTTTTATGAATCTTTGTTGACAAATACAGCTATAGAGATTATAGTAATTTCGTAGAAGTGAATATCAATGTTGCCATGTTGTCAAGAAATTAATTTAATCCTCCTCCAAAATTAAACATTTTAAATTGTGATATTTCAAAAATCATTTAGATCTTACCGATGGCATGTAAGAATTTTTTGTTCAAAATCATACTACTGTCATATAGGTTAAAATAGTTGTAATCAAACCCCTAACACCCCGTATAAATGTCGAGAAAAGAAAACTACCGATAAACATATTGCCAAGCATAATGTTTTGCATTTTTCATACTTTAGAGAGAGTTCAAACTCTGAATTCAGAAAGTATAAATTCAGAGCTTAAATATCGATTTAATTCCCAATTTAGACATTATATTCAGAAGTTAGACTTATAAGTCGTATTCTAAAATTTAAGTTTGAAGTTTGAAACCTAAACTTGGAAATTAAAGTTTCAATTGAGTGTTTAAACTCTCCATTCAAGCCTTCATATCTGAATAATCTAAATAAAAAGAAAAGCATAAAGTCCCCTCTCTGCTTCCGTTTTTCTCCTTACCATGCTTTGTTGAATCGACACATGTCGTATATATCGGAAATATAGGTTGTGTTCAAATTATATCTGAATCCTAGACGTCTGAATACCTGACGGATAAGGGTTTGATAGTCTTCCGAATCCAAGAATTTCCTGTACTCGTATTCCGTGTTGGGGTTCTGGTCGATTTTTTCTTGCCATTCTTTGCAGTTCCTGTATGCCTAAAATATATATACTTTATTGGTTTTTATTCCATGAGCTTGCAACGGTAAATATAGTAAAAAAAAGTAACTTTAAGGGATTCTAAAAAACCTCTTTAATATATTGTCGCATTTCAGCTCTTGTATGTTAATAATGATACCAATAAATGCTTATAATGTTAACCATACTTTAAGCGTATTTTGTAGTTCACAAATTTTTTCTTCTAAAATAAAGATTGCTTTTTTTAGAAAAAGATGTTTTTTGTAGGGTAAATTCGGACAACATGCCGAAATCCAAGATCTCACTTCTGCGTATGAATAAAATCGATTTTTTAATACTCTAGATATGAAAAAAGCCGCTAAAGAAGTAAAATATAAAAACTTGATATACGAGGGGCTGCGAAAAAGTACGTTAAGCGACAGAGTTAAAAATAAAAGGTGGATAGACCAAATATTTTCCCAGAGAATATTTTGTCTGATAATAGCTGCGGAACATGGTTTTGCCATTACGTGGCACAGATATTCAACATGTGGTTAAAATTTACAACTGATGTTATTAGAAGAGGTTCCAAGTATTCAGATCGCATCACAGATTCATTAAAAGCAAGTGCTTCCGTTATGTTTGCCGCGGCGGGATCTGGTAAACTTCTTCTACCATATATTGTGTAGTTGTTTCTACGATTTCATTTTGTGCCTTTACCCTACATGGGGCTGGCTAGTTTATGTCGGCCTGGACCAGGGCATGATCCAAACAGGGATCATAGCATCTTTGTCATAGCATTGGTGTATGTGAAATTAAAATAACTTAACTTTTTTCCACATGATATTGTATATAAAGCACAAAAATTCTACTGAACTTGACTTGAAAATGGCCCAGCAGGAACAGGGGTACAATTGTAGGAAATCTGGATGGTCCAATCAAACAGTATTCGAGGTATGGTTCAGATTAATTGCTTTGCCCTTAAAAAAAAAACTGAATGATAAAAAATTCTAATTCTCTATTAATTTGGGAAGCCATGCTTCCTTGGATGTTACTAATGATTGCAATAATATTAGTTTTATGCTCCTTCCTCGTAACTCTACGCATATTTGTCAACCATTTCTAAAAACTGCTTCTAAGAGAAATCATTGTTAAAGTAGGGACTAACATTACACAAAATATCCCATGTTATCTGGCTTTGCTGTTTATTTAATAATTCACAAAACATCTCTTGCAGAAAATTTCCTGTATGAGATAAGAGTTCGACGTCATTACTGTCGTTAGATAAAGCACCATGAACTTTGGCATCTGTAACACTGCTGGATAAATCAAGAACTGGCTCCGATACTTCAGCGAGAAAAATTTACCGACAAAAAAAATAGTAAAACTCCAGGTAAAGGTATTGTACCAAATGATAGTGATTCCGATTTAGCATATATACAGTTTCCTACAGAAAGGATGTTAATCAACCTGAAGAACCCTGCACATAAACTTACCCGAAGAGACAAAGGAAACTGATGAGAATTATAAAGAAGGAAAATTTTAGTTTTAGTTGATCCCCAGTCCAATAGAACGCCATTGTTTATTTTCATCTCCCCTATAAATATTTAGCTATGATGTTTGTTTTTATGAGTATAAAGATTAAAAATGCATACAAATTAAACATTACGTTAAAAAACGAATCACTCTTTACAATAAGATATTTAATTATAATTTCTTTTTAAACCAAAGTCCAAAATTACATTTTTGAGATTTACATTAGCCAATATATTTGACCAAAATGTATTGAAAATTAACGAATTTTAAAGGCGCGTAATTCTTGTACGCCTATCAGCATATTCACCACAGAAATTGCTTGCGTTTTAATTTTAGGTCCTTAGCATAGCCAGAAAACTAAGTGAAACTCATGTATGCTACCTCAAATAAAGTGCGGGACACGAAAGAAAACCGGGCGGAGTCAATCGGTTTAGGAAGGTCGGCCAAGAAATCTCTTTAAACAGTGGTGTCCCGTCGTTCTTTAAATAATATGGCACTCCTTTTTGACTGTACGCACTTCAGATAATTAAAAAATGTAACTATGCTTAATGAACCTTTATTTATATTTGTCTGTTTTCTTTCGTGTAACGCACTTCTATATCTCTTTTGTGTTGAAAAAACGGCGAACTTTCGAATTTTAAAATGATTTAATTTTGATTTTTCTTGATCGATTTACCTATAAATATATTTTTTCTTGAGTTCTGTCATTAACGGTTCCCGGGCTACTGCCTACGTCCACTATTATTGGACCACCCAGTATAGTGATACACGCTTTACAAGTCCAGATTTTACAAGGGCAGCCAGCATCAGATCCAGTGAACAAGATTTATCAAAATTTTAATTTATGCAGTTCGACTTTGGGCTATTCGGGTATGCCAAAAGTGGCCGTCTGTCTCCGTTTGTCACATTACTTTATAGAGGGGCCGTAATTGTGAAGTACTATACAGGGCGTTTCCTAACTGCGTGCTGATGTTAAAGGGGGTGTTTTTTTATCTCCTAAAAGTCTTAACTTTTGAGATACAGGATTGTAAAGTTTAAAAAGAAAAAACTTTTTCCATCCCAATTCTGATGCTATTGTAGATAACTGCATGAAATTTGATACACGTCTTCTATGCATTAAGGAGCATACGGATTTACCCAGGTTAATTACATATGCTCGCCACCGGTAGAAATTTCAAAAATTGATTGTTAATGAAAAAGGCCCTTTTATGCATAAAAGACGTGTGTCAAATTTCACACAGTTATTTACCTATAATAGCATCAGAATTAGGATTTTAAAAAAATGTTTTTTTTAACCCTGAATCTCCACAGTTAATACTTTTAGGTTCATATTAAACTTTTTTCTTAAATAGGTCCAAGAATCTCCCCCTTTTAACATTAGCACGCCCTGTATAGTACTTCACAATGACGCCTCCTGTACAAAGTAATATGACAGACCGAGACAAACGGTCACTTTTGGCATACCCGAATAGCCCAAAGTCGAACTGCATAAGTTAAAATTTTGATATATCTTGTTCACTGAAATCAGTGCTGGCTCCCCTACTATAACTACATTGATGTGTTCATTTTTGGAAAAATATAAGTTCTGTAGTTTTTCAAATATTAATTGCAATATTAGATATTTTTTGACACCCAGTATTGAACAGAAAATTAATTATTTTGAAGCAGTTTCTTGCCAGCTACTTTATGAACAATTTCACAAAATATATGAAAAAAAACTAAGCCCTTTCTTGAGTTTGATGGCTGTGATTCTAATGGTTCGATTCCTTCTAAATCGTTGTCTTCCTCTGAGGTTTCGTCGTCACTACTTGAAGATCTCAGTGTGATAACTAAATCATCAATAACCGTTTCAATTCCGCCATCTACTTCCCAGTATTTATCTTCAATAGAACAAACATGTTTAACATACGATTTCCAATTTTCAGCCGATATTGAGTCAATCGCATCTAATGTTATTTTATTTAAATCTCTAGTTGAAAGTTCACCGGTATTGCGCTCCCGAATATATTGTTTTACTCCGGACCATGCAAGTTCAATAGGGTTGAGGTCGCACATGTATGGAGGCAGCCTTAAAGCTGTATGACCGAGGTTACGTAAAAGACCGTCAATTTTATACTTTTTTTCTCTAGGTTTGTTGGCTGACATTACTTTATATAATTGATATTTTCTCCATCTTGGATCACATACAAGATTGTTCGATTTACGCCACGATATCATATGAGCCTTTGTAGAGTATTTAGTTGGCACTTTATCTTCTACGTGAGAATGATAAGACGCATGATCCATTACCACGACTGATTTGGGAGGAATGTTAGGTAGAAGCTTCTCGAGCAACCAGTTTTCAAAACTATCTCTATTCATCTGTCCATGATAGGCTCCAGTTGTTAGTCCCGAACGAAAAACTAAAGCAGCACCTAGAACAAATCCGGCTTCTGAACCAGCATGAACTATAATGAAGCGACTAGACTAGAGCGGATTCCCTGAACAACACCTGTAACACTGTCACTTTGCCAGGATTTGTTCACTGTCATATCATTATCTACCCAGGTTTCGTCTAGATACACAATATTGCGTCCTTCTTGCCTATATTGCCTTACAGTTGATAGATATTTCACCCGCCAGTGAAAAATATTTTCGTTTATTTTGGCACTTGCGCCAAACAAAACCATTTGATCGTAAAAGCCAATTTAAGGTTTTATACCCCTATGGAAAATCGATTTTGTTCTTTACAGCACGAAGTAGGGGTTTGCAGGTTTCTTCAAGTTTAACACAAACAAATTACTTGAAAATCACCATCTTAAATTTTATCTTTGTATGATAATCGGGGTCTTTTTTAACCAGAAGATTTTAAAGGTGAAGTAGAACATGAGCGATCATTATGTTCTCTTTGAATTTTTCTTACACTACTTTTCGAAACACCAGTGTAAAATGCAGCACGTTCTGTTCGATTTTGAATCGAACAGAAAAACTATTATTTTCAGCTTCTCTAGTACAGGCCTCTAAAACGCCCGCAATAACTTCACGTGCACCGCTTCAAATTGTTTTTCCTCTTTTGCTCGCCATTGTTACTTCGAAATAATAATTCAAATTCAACACAACGCGTTTATGTAGAAATGAAAACAAATGCTCGAAATGTATAGGCGCCACTAGAAATAGCTAGAACCTTCTAGCGGCAAGTGCATGGAGACCCTAGGCACATCCCAATTACAAGTGGACCAGTGCGAAATTTACTAAATCCCCGATTAATTTTCCGTACCGCTTAGCTGGCGCACTTTATAGATGAAGCGGCAAACTATTACAACAAATAAAATAACAAAATTTATTTGCCTACACAAATTTTACTTTTCCGCTTGCTTAAGACTATGAACCTTTATTTTAAGGACCGCCCGGTTTTCTTTCGTGTCCCGCACTTTACCAATAACGTATTCTATACGCTCTACACCATATGCCCAGTTTGAGTGTTTGTAGTCGCCATAACTGTTTTGTTCGTATTAAAATGAACCATACATATTTTTAAAACGGATTAAATAAAGACAGAAATAAGGAAGTGACGAATAGGGTGAATTATTACTATTCAGCTACTTAAATGCAATTACACAATTCCGTACTATCTACGTAATACTCAAAGTCACAGTTACATGTTATTCACAAAATAGTTACCCTAAAAGTGTTCCCCATTTTGGTAATGGCTACGTACTCTCAGCCTAAACAGAAGATGGCGACATTAAATTTCGGTCACTTCAATGAAAATACTTGTGATAACAATGACGTATTCATGACTAAAAGTTCTACTTGGGTATGTAGTAATGCTCAAAAAGATATTTTTTTCCCTAAACGTGCCCGAAGCAACCTTTCAACTACCGTAACTTTGTTTTTAATACATTTTAAGTTGATGTCCAAAATTACATGAAAGTTGGGTAAAATCGGACATCAGATAATAAAATATATTGACTGACATTTTTTTCTTTTAGTTTTTCGTTATGTATGTTGTAAACAAAAATATCAAGAAATATATATCTAAAAAAAAACATAATCATTCTTAATTATTTACCTGGATACATTTTTAAATACCCAGAAATTCGTCCGAAGTTATACGAGTGGACGGTATACGACACACATCGCAGGTATGTACGAAGGATAGGCCGATATCCAGTAATATATGAAAAAGTCTGATGATGATGATTGATAATATAACTTTCTTCTTGGATCCGTTAATATATTAAGCAATAATATTTTTGTAAGATGTTTAAGTCTTTTTTTATACTCATTTTTAATAAATTAACTTACTTTTAACAACATGTCATTTCCAAAAGTATTTGCGTGAACTTTGTAGAATTCTTGGTCAAATAAGCCCTCGATATACGCCTGGTAGCTGTCATGTGTTCGATCAGATTGGGTGTACTGGAACTGAAAAAAAAGAGAACAATTAAAAGTGCAAGTGCAATTTTACTGCATCAATCAATTGTTACAAGACAACCAGGTTACATTTTTACTCAAAATAAAGGTTAGTCATACGTTTATTGTGGATAATTTCTAAAAGGCTCTGAGAAAATTGGCTTGTCATATCTGCTATCGCCCTGCTTCTAGAACTTTCATATATCAAGATTTTAGGTTCGCATCAAATACATAGATACATATTTACATACATATCTAAATCTATACGCACTTAGGTTGTAACACTTTTTATTATTAAGTATATTTATTATTATATTTGAGGTATTTAATTAATAGAAATAATAATGTTTTTTTGCGCTAGTATCGTTTGCTAATCCTTTTAATAATTGTAATTTGTTGCTGTTATTAAATATTTGACATCTGACAGACTATATTTCATAGTGTTTTATGCATTTTCTAGATTATTATTTTCTTGTCCTAACACTGGAAGCTGTGATGGAAGATAGTTTCTATCATCTGCTGATGATGCTAACTTGGTTAGCGAAACGCGCGTCCAGAACCTAACAAGTTGTAGTGTAGTGTGGTTATAACTCTCGTATTTTGAATTATTTTCTTGGTTTACTGTTTAAAATTTTATTACTTTTACTATCTTATTATTTTACAAGGTATCTCCAATAAAACCAATGAAGTAATCTCAGAACTCAGAAGATCAAAAATTCAAATAGCAGTTCTAACTGAAACTAAGAAGAAAGGCCAAGGCTTGGAAAACCTAGGACACTACGACCACTTCTATAGTGTAGTTCCAAAAGAAAAAAGAGGGCAACAAGGAGTATCTATCTTCATTTCCAAGAATTTAAGAAAGTTTATAACAACATGGGAGCCTATAAACGAAAGAATAATAAAAATTAACATAACACTGTATAGGGTCAGGCTTACAATATTTGGGGTATATGCCATAAACGATGACGCCTTAATTAATAAAAAGGATGAGTTTTTTGAACAGCTACACCGAGAAATATCCAGCATTGGTAGATCCAGGGAAGTCATGATACTGGGGGACCTAAACAGAAGAACTGGAACAAGGCTGAGGAACAAAGTTGTGGGAGGATTTGGCGAGGACCACACAAACGACAGCGGCCTGAGACTAATTCAAATGTGTGAGCAAAATGAATTAAAAATAATGAACGGATACTTTCAGCACCCATAGATACACAAATACACATGGACCCAAACAACTAGGAATCTGCGCTCCATCATAGATTACATTATTATAAAACAGTCAACAGGTATGAGAACACACGACGTCAGAGAAGCGCAACATGCGGCAGCGACCACCATCTGCTAAAGGCCAAGATACTGCTAGCACATAAAATGGATAAAAAACAAAATGAAGAAAGTATTCAAGAACAAAACCAATCTACTGAAATGAAACAACCAAAATTCAGGCTAGAAAGCTTAGACCATGAAAGCACTAAGCAACTATACAGAAAAAGACTCGACCAAAAACTACAACCGCAAAAATTCAAGAATAATACGGAACACTACGAATATATTAAGCTTTGCATAAAGCAAGCAGCAGAAGAAGCTTTAGGATATCTAGAAGACAGACAATATTGTAAACCGTATTGGTGGGACGAAGACATCGAACAGGAAATCGAGGTTAAAAGACAGAAATACCAACGTTACTTAAGCAATAAAACAGATCGGAACAGAAGCATCTTCAAAGAAGCACAGGCTCAAGTAAGAAGAAAAATATCCCAGAAGAAAAACGCAACATGGGAGAAAAACTGTGATAGAATAAATACTTACCTTGGAGGGACAAAAAGTGCTGAAAGCTGGAGAGTGCTGAGGTCGCTGCGCCAAAATAATAAGAAAGATCTCTTATCCCCGATAACTGCAGCAAAATGGGACGGATACTTTAGCAAACTCTTAAAAGAAGACCGCGCACAATCTCTGGAAAGCAAAACATCCGCCCAAATACACGTTACAGCGTCACCGATCCGGATCACCGTGAAGGAAGTAAAAGACACCTGCCGGAACCTTAAGAATAAGAAAGCACCTGGACCGGGTAATATCCCAGCAGAATTAGTGAAATATGGATCTGATCTCCTATTCGACCATGTAACTCAACTCTTCCAAAACTGTATCAGCAGCGGTGATATCCCGGACGAATGGAAAATATCATTCCTTACTCCCATCCATAAAAAGGGATCCAAAGAAAACTGTGACAACTACAGAGGCATTTCTGTAACAGGTACACTCAGTCGAATTTACGGGAAAATACTTAAGACCAAAATAGAACGCGAATACGCAGACAGCGAAGCAGAGGAACAGGCAGGATTTCAAGCAGGAAGATCTGGAAGGAAGGAAGTGGATCACTTATTCTTATCCCAGCAGAATTAGTGAAATATAGATCTGATCTCCTATTCGACCATGTAACTCAACTCTTCCAAAACTGTATCAGCAGCGGTGATATCCCGGACGAATGAAAAATATCATTCCTTACTCCCATCCATAAAAAGGGATCCAAAGAAAACTGTGACAACTACAGAGGCATTGCTGTAACAGGTACACTCAGTCGAATTTACGGGAAAATACTTAAGACCAAAATAGAACGCGAATACGCAGACAGCGAAGCAGAGGAACAGGCAGGATTTCGAGCAGGAAGATCTACAGTGGATCACTTATTCTGTGTTACACAACTGCTCGAGAAGATGTCAGCATTCAATCGAGAAGTACATCTCTTATTCGTGGATTTGAAAAAGGCGTACGACAGCATACCGCTATCAAAACTTTGGAAGGCATTGGAACGGACGAACCTAAACATACACCTAATAAAAGCAGTGAAGAAACTATATAGGAGCTGCCACATAAAAGTAAAAGTCAGAGCAAAATCTCCAACGGATTCACACCAAGTAAAGGCCTTAAACAAGGATGCTGTCTGTCACCCACCCTATTCAAAATCTATCTAGAACAAGCATTGAAGATATGGAAACAGAAATGTAGGAATATGGGAATCCCACTCAATAATATGAATCTGTATACCCTTAGTTTTGCGGATGACCAAATTATCATGGCGCAGGATTTCGAAGATATAGAGTATATGACGCGAAAGCTCATTGAAGAGTACAGGCACTGGGGATTAGAAGTCAACATCTCGAAGACCGAATACATGTGCGTCGGTGGAACTCAACAAGATCTGGTACTAGAAAATGGCCAAATCATCAGATCCTGCCAAACATATAAATACCTAGGAACGAAGATATCGAATACCGGAACACTGGATGAGGCCATTAAGGACAGAAACACCTAAGGCAGAAAGGCAATAGCTATGTTGAATAGCATCCTATGGGATCAAAAAATCACCAAACGAAACAAACATCTGATATACAACACCATCATAAAAAGCATAGTCACATACAGCAGCGAAGTATGGCAACTGAAAGAGAAGACTATACAAACATTAAACGCGACTGAGATGGACTTCTGGATAAGAGCAGCAGGAAGATCACGACTCGAAAAAATCCCAAATGAGACGATCCGTAATAACATGAAAGTTAAACACACGTTAACCGACGATATACGAACAAAGCAACTGAGATGGTACGGACACGTCCAAAGAATGGAAGACCGACGACTCCCCAAGTAAATTCTCACCTGGACCCCAACAGGAAGAAGAAAAAGAGGAAGGCCTAGAAGGAGTTGGAGAAAGGGGATAGACTCGGACATCAGAGAGCGAGGACTAGAGGAGGATCTGTGGACCGACAGAGAACAATGGCGACTGGAAATCGGAAGACGTTGGAGAACGTTTTGAACCCGATATATATATATATATATATATATATATATATATATATATATATATATATATATTTTATTTGGTACCTATTTTATTGTTCTGATTTTATGTTATTTATGAAGTTATGATAGACTACAATAGGCAAGTCTTTTATCTTAAAAGGGATATGTTACTTCATGAACTTTGATAGTGGTATTCCAGCCAGTGATAGTAAAACGGTGTAAGAATTAAGTTCTGCTTTACAACCTGTTCTCAACTTTGAAGAGAAAGGCAAACCTTTAAATTATCCGACTTATAATTAAGCCTTTTCTGAAGAGAAGGGGATTACATAACAAAAACTTTTGCAAAAGAATTGCAAGACTCAATCACCACTATATCGGTTGAAAATCCAGAAAATATTGAACGAATCCAAACGCGAATAGTACATCTCCTGACTCGTGTTAATCGCATTTCAGTTACTAATTTGAGTGAAACATTCATGAATGTAGTATGTGTATAATCAGTATGACAGAAGTCGTTCAGTTAGACATAATTTTTTGTAATCTATCCCCCTTTCGTACTACGAACTTCGTGTAATAAACTTGAAAGAAAGTGTCTTAAACTCGAAGCTAAGAAATATCGTGCGGACGTTCCACCCTCTAGAAAACGTCATAACCCTATTGAACCAGATTTTACTTTTATTGCCTCCGATGCTATTGCTATCGCTGTGAAAAAGCAAACGTAACCACTAGATCTTGTCGCAAATGTTCACTTTCGGGAAACGGCACCCGAGAAAGTCGATAGTTCGTAAGATGTCTCCCACATCTAATATTACATCGACCAATTCACAACTCTCTAAATCGATATCTCCTTGACTTCATTACTTATCACGTGAGTGATGAACGCCCATATCGGAAAATTTCAGTCTTAGATTTATCAGACTAAGGACAGTTATTGGTCAATCCAGTCATGGAATTTTGCAGAATTTGGGTTTAAAACTCGCTAAATAGGAAACTAGATGCACAGTGGCTAATAGTAATAGTTGCTTCAGTAGTGGGTTTGTTCAAACCTATGTTGGATACTGATTTTTGGAAGACCATGAAGATCATTCGAGATTTAAGATTATTTGGAAATTTGTTGTGTAGTTGATGCAAGTACACTGTCCACAGACGACAAAGCTGCTCTGGATGCATTGGTCAAGGCTGTACTAAAATAGCTGAGGGTTATCGAAGTCGAACCCGGTACAAAAAAAAGTGGCTATAAACCAACCGAAGTTTAGTTCGGAACAAATATTTTTTTTTACTTTATGTGACTTGAAGCATGTGTTTTAATTATAAATTGAAAATTTCTGGAGAAACAATATGGAAAAAATCATTGTTTTAAATGTCCCTGTGAAAGTTGTTTTCAAAATACTGGAACTAAGAAAAATGGTGGGTTAAATTTATATTATTGGATAAATGTGAATTTAATACATTATTTTGTATATTTTAGATCCAAAGTTATTTTTTGTCATAGTTATAGTGTAATCCTTTTTATAATTTATATACCTTTATATGGCCTAGATATATAAATATACTAATTCAAATTATTATATTTTTTTGTATTTTTTATTTTTTAGTTATGCCGCAAAAACACATGCCAAAATATGTGTTTAGAGATTTAGTCGCATAAAGATCTAAAAAAACTCGAAGAATAATTTTTATTATAATACTTCACTTTCACAGGGACCAACCATAAGGTTTAACAATATTTTTTTTTAAATATGTATATACCAAAATATACTTTTTGTTACTCATACTTACGTAATAGGTTTGATCATCATAAGGTTGATTAAATAAATTGGGGAATTTTGATTTGTATCTCCTCGCTAAGAGTTTTAATTCATTTATTCCTTGTTGTGTCAAAGATGCTGCCCGGTCTTCGGTAATTGAGTCGTTCCATCTCCATCTATTAAAGAAAGGAAAATAAGGTTCCCAAGCTATTTTTTTCTCAAAGCAGCGATTTTTTATCTACTTTAGAAACAGAAGTATGAAATATAGCTCTAAATTTTTGTCAAAAAGTAATTAAATTGCTTAATAATTAATAAATGTTTTTTTTTTTTCATCTTAATGCATGGAGACGTATCCGTTATGTTTAATACACATAATAACACAACTGAGATGAGAAAGTTAACGAAAAGAAATGGCAATAAAATATTTTTAAACTTATATAATCGATTATTGATTTTTAACATCTGTAGTACTTGTGTTTGTCTTTTAAGCATTATGTTTTATTAGAAAACATAAAAGAATGCTGTATTCGCGATATTGTATTGCACATGTAAAACTGATCAGCTTATTCAGATCTATTTAGCCTACTGAGAACAGTTCTTTGTACGTACAAAAATAGTTTCCACAATAGTTTACCCAGATGTGAGCTTATATGTAAGAGAGAATTTTATTACGCAAATCTGTATTGAACTGTGAGGTGTATGCAAACTGCTGCTTAAAAGTCGGGGATATTAAAATTAGTAACCCATTTTTAACTTGTCATATTTTTACAAATATTTAATATGCAGGGTAAAGCGAGACAGCGCCAGAAAGGGCATATTTTGGACTTTATAATAGCGGGTTAAGAACGTCTTTGGACGAGCATCTGTCAATTATAGAAAGTGTGAAAGAGAGTGTTGCAAAAATATATATATATATATATATATATATATATATATATATATATATATATATATATATATATATATATATATATATATATATATATATATATATATATATATATATATATATCGATTTTGGTGTGTATTAGTTTTTTATTTGAACGCTACTTATGACGCTAATCCTTACATTCAACAATCTACCTAAACCAAGAACAAACCAAAGCATAAACTTAACAAATATAATTATTTACTTTATGCAAAGATGAAAAAAAAGTACTTCTCGGCATGCTGTCAATTAAATTATTAATCATATGTTGTGGCACAGCATTCCATAATTCTGGAAGAACTTTTTTTAAATAATCGAATATTTGTATTGCCGGCACGTGTTCATCCGATTTTCATATCCCACGCATGTTCTATAAAATTCAAGTATAGAGATAGGGGTGATATTCCAAGGTGGAGTATGCCATTTTCTTCTAGATCATTCAAGACAAGCGCAGCCCTGTGAGGTCTTGCATTGTTTATGACCTGCTGTCTGTTCTGTTCACCATTCATGTTTCCATCACATACATAAAGATTGATGCGGCCGTTAAAATATATGCCTCCCCAAACGATTATTGATTCTCCATGGTAGGGATAGATTTTTTTTACTGGTACACCTGGCAAAGTCCACACGCGTGTTCTACAACTATCCGAAAATCTCGCATACGTAGATTCATCAGTGAAAAGGGCATTCCTCCAATGAATGTGTGCCCTAGCCCATTCCAACCGTTGCTGCATATGCAGTGGTGTAAGTGGAACACAGCTTGATTTTAAATTTATATCACCTAACCTTCTTCTTTTGATATCAATAGAGTGGTTCCTGTTACGTTAAGAAAATCTTGAGAAAAATGACTGCAGGTAGACAATGGTTGTCTTCTTGTGCTTAACTAGTCGATCTTCCCTAGAATTTGTTCGCTTGGGATGACCTCTTGTTCGGCGCTCGGGTACTGTGCCAGTTTGTGATACTTTGAACAGTTCTGCCACATTTCTTGGGAATGACCACTTTGAAATATGCCCAATTGGCTTGTTCAACACTTAACTTACGCATTACCATTTAACACAAACAAATTAAATATAAAGTACACCATACAGGTGTAAAACATCGACGAAAGGGGGAGGTATGTCAAAAATAGGCCGTTTCCATGGATATACAGAGTTGTAACAAACCGCGAATGATCATTGCACCATTTCTATAGTTCCATTCTTTTCATAGATTCAGATTCGTGTGTCAAACTTAACTTAAGGTGTTGACGCTATATTGACATTAGGTAGAGGTAAATAAAATATTTTTCCCTATATGTATTTGTCTAGAATTCAATAAAGGTTACCTTAAAAAAAGGTATTATCTATTATGATCATTTTGATATAAAATAAATCATTTTTTTGTTATTTTATGTCTATGTTTTGGTCTGTTCTTGGCTTAGGTAGATTGTTGAAAGTAAGGATTAGCGTCCCACAAAAACAAATCCAAGGGGAGATTACGTTAAGCGCAAGAAGACAATCATTGTCCACCTGCAGACATTTTTCTCAAGATTTTCATATCATAATAAGAACAGCTCTATCTAATGATGCCATAAGAAGAAGGTTAGGTGATATTAATCTAAAAACAAGGCGTCTTTTGCGCCGAGTTCCACTATTCCGCTACATATGCAGCAACGGTTGGAATGGGCTAGAGCACACATTCACTGGGGGAATAAATGGAGGATTGACCTTTTCACTGATGAATCTAGGAATGCGAGATTTTCGGATAGTCGTATGTGGACTTTGCCAGGGTACCACGTAATAGGCGTACAGTACAAAAAGTTTATCTCTACCGTGGAGGATCTATAACGGTTTGGGGAGGCATATGTTTTAACGGCCGCACCAATCTGTATGTATGTGATGGAAATATGAATGGTGAGCAGTATAGACAGCACGTCATAAACGACGTCTTGCCAAAATCCGCCGTATAGACGAAAATGCAAGACCTTACAGGGCTGCTATTGTCTTGGATGGTCTAGAAGAAATTGGCATACCCCACCTTAGATTGCCACCTCTATCGCCAGATTTGGATTGTATAGAACATGCGTGGGATATGGTGTAAAGAAAATTTGATGAACGTGTGCCGGCAATACAAACATTCGATCATTTAATGCTCTTCCAAAGCATATGATGAATAATTTGATTGTCAGCATGCCAAGAAGATTTAAGCCGTAATTAACGTTCGTGGCAGTTTTACCATTTATTAATTTATTTAATTTATATTATTTATTCATTGACTTATGTTTTTTGCGCTTTCAAAAATTTATTTTGAAGTTCTTTTTTTTTACTTTTGTATAAAGTA